>JAINEB010000115.1:0-18113 GCA_022840565.1 Eubasilissa regina | reverse complement strand
CGAATAGTCACTAATGCTCTCTAACTACACACTTGTTTTATATTAATATTATTAAAACAAATTTAGGTCAAAAAAAATATATAAAAAAATTATATTATAGAAAAAATATGTAGTCATCACAGGATCCTGATACCTACTATTTCAGGTAGACAGATTTACCAATGAACCTATAATGACCACGCAGAAAGTCGTCAAACTTCATTTACATACATTTCTAGATGATATAACCATTGTTGGAAGATAAGATTTTTCCTGTGTAATCTAAATCCATTCAAATTTCGTTTAATTATCATGAAACAATGTTATGAAAAATCGTTTTAGAATTAATTTCGTTAAACACACCAGAGAAATAATAAACTCAATGTACTAAAAATTACAAATATATTTAAATCTAATTATTTATAATGAAAGGAGACTATTTATTAGTATGTCAAATTATAAATGGGAGTTCCAAATATTGTAGTTAAAAAATACGAAGGTTCAGCGTTATACATTTGATATTTTGAATACATTTTAAGTTCTATGTCTTCTTTCTTTTTTCTCTACGGCGCCGAAACATGAACTATTTGATTAGATACGTGAGTACAAGAAAATAGACGCTCTAGAAATATGGTATTGGCAAGGCATGCATCGCACACCGTGAACATAGAACTTATAAATATATCAATCTTCGAGGGACTTATAATGAACCAATTGTACAAATATTACTTTTATATTACCTATACGATGAAATAGTCCGGTTCTGCGGTAACTTTCAGAAAAAAAAACACAGGGCAGCTACACTATTTTTTTGTCATGAGATGAAAAGAGATAACATTATTCATTTGGAATTCTAAGGGTTTATATAAATTTTTACACGATTTTAATTATTATAAGTAACAGTTTCGTTTCAACACCAATGATAATTTTAATGTCATATTAATTCATTTATGTCATATTTATCAAAAAATAAATGTTTCGTTTTCATATATGTAATTATGGAGTTTCACAAACTTATCTCGGAAACAAGATATTTAATATAGGTATTCGGTATTGCTAGGTGTGCGGATCTACCATTCTGTACAGAATAAATATTATCATCATATTCCCTGACTACAATCCGGTAAGGGTTTGGCCTCCTCGGAAATACTTACACCTCCAATGGTACCTGCACTGGGGTGCTTTCTGCCATTTGCTGATGCCAAGAATGGACAGATCTTTATTTATATTGTCCTGTCACATATTTTTGGGTTTATCTGTTATTCGTCTTACCTGATGTTCATTAAGGATATTGTGAATTACGCATCATTTATACATTATATGTCTTCCTACTTTTATGAATTTTACTTTCGGCTCGTTATATAGGTGGTCATTTTTTTGTTAATTATAATCAGCTCAATATTTATATATTTGTCAGGTCGAGTTATAAATGATTTCCGGTGCAGGTAGGTATGATCTATTATTTGTATTTAGACCGTATGATTCAATTGGACAAACGATTTTTTGCTTTCACTAAATTGATAAGAATTCTGTTAGTCTTTTGATAACTGTTTTATGTGGTGCACGTTACATTAATATGTTGCTTTTAAACCCTTAAAACGGAGAGTGAAAAAATGCATATTCGTCATGTGATGTTTTGGGAATTTAAACACGGCAATAGTGCTATGGCGACAGCTAAAAAAGTTTGAAAAGATATGTGTATACGGTGAAGGACTAATAACTGATCGAGCACCCTACCAGATTCGCAAGCAAACATTCAAGGAAAGAAGATTTTATTTTGTATGGTGGGATCGTCGAGGTATAATACATCACAAGTTGTTGAATTCAAATTTAACTATTACTGCAGATACATACGTTTAGCAGCTGCAAAGAGTTCAAAACTCAAAAACTCTACAAAAAGCGTCCGGCACTTATCATCATTATTTTACACGATAATGTAAGACTATATACGGCAAGGGTGACTGAGAAAAAAATTCTTGAGTTTTAAAAGTCCATTTCACCAAATATACTTTACTCCCGTATCTTGCCCCGACAGACTATCACTTTTTCTGTTCTTTGCAGAACTTTTGAAAGAAAAAACCGCCAATTTTGAAAAACAATTAGTCTGTCGAATGGATAAGCTGTTGGTAAGATGAGAGAAGGTCAAACATAATAGTGGTGAATACATAATAAATTAATAATAATATGAAAGCAAAATAAACGCCTTATAAAAAAATGAAAGTAATTTATGACTCAATTTAAGTAATTAAAGCTTTATATTCTTACAATATATTGAAAATAAACAAAATTCACACTCCCAGACGAGCACACACTCAATATTAGTTTTAATTCCCGGTAACCCCAGCACACAGAGTAGCAGCAACTAAGTCGCCGCCGAAGGGGTTAATCCTTACGGATAGCAGACGGCGCTCGCCTTCCACTCCCACCCCGATGGAGCCCACCCCATCCTTGTCCTCCTTGTTAATGAAATAATCATGTAAAACAAAAAGTTCCCGAAGCTTCCGCGGCCCGACGATGGAGACTAAAAGCTTTCCATTTGTAAGAGCTACGCCGTAGAGCCGATACAGCCGCTGCTCGTCTTGTCAGGGGTGACGCCGTGACGGTAATTCGGTTAAGAGATTTGGAGGAGAGGGATGCAGGACGGTTTAGAGGATTTAAACTGATTAGATTAATTAGTAATGTGAGAAAGAATGTAAAATTCTATCACACAATATTTTATACTAAAAAGCGTGGTTTTACTAAATTTGGTTAATCGAAACTGATAAACTGGTAGCTGACTGTAAACAACACGAAACCAAACCACGTAACTTGCTATAGAAGAATATTATTTTCCAAAATAACGTAAGAAGACTGGTTTAGTTTGCGTTATTTTTGTTTGTTTAATGTTTTAAAGACGTGGTGCTGGAGGCTCGTATGGCTACGTATACCGAGTATAACGAAATGCACAAATATCTCCATTCTGCTGGACTAGACCTGAACTGTTTCAATCTCATTATTACAATTTTTATTTTATTCATGTAATCAGTATATGTAGTATAATAATGCTCCTTCATTTTTTTGATAATACATACGCATTGTATTTCGTTTCTGGGATTGAAGAAAATGTATCAAACGCCTTTATAACTTGTTCATAACATTTGAGCCGCACGAAAACATGACTAGTATTTATTTAATCACTTAGCGATCAACTTATTTCCTAGATAGTAAGAATAAGTTTTAGAAAAATATTCACGATTCACTTTTGGTGAACTAGACATAGAACGACATCTGTGTAAATACAAACTACTATCACGATGTCCGGCGCGTGCCGGCAGAGCGCGACAGAGAACTGAACACCACTGGCGCTATGAATGGGGTAGCCGGGCTTTTCACTGGACGAGCCGTTCGACACGTCATTATCTAGACGACAGTTTTCATGTTGTTTTAAGTTATGTTTAAAGTCGCGTATAATATTTTAATCAAAACTCAATAAATCTGTGATAAAACCTGTATTTTTTTCGGTCACGCGCACTGCTGTCTTAATTATTTTATTCCATACTGCGAGCCAAGTTGAATACATTAACATCCGAACCCGAATAATGGTCAAAAATGATCGAGTATTGGTTCTTGAACAGCCATCGAATGAAGCAAGTCTCGTAAACTAGTTCGTAGGAATTATTCCAGTGTTGTTTATGAACTTTTTAGCTTAATAATATTGCCTTATACAAAATAATTTTGCATAATATGTAATGTAATGTACTCGAGATCGTGTGTAAGTGTTTAAGCGTCAGCGCACCAGCACCGCTGATGCGAGATGTATGTGAGTGTGTATGTGTGGTGGGCATAAGAGGATGACGCTTGCGAGCCACGGCCTTCTTCGCTACCGTTTAGCTCCGAGACTAGTCGTAAACCTTGTATCAATAACTGTATTATTCGTTGTAATAATGTTATTAAGGAGAACACATTCTAATTGTGAAATTGTTCAGAACATAGGACTATGATATTTTAAATACTAATTAAATGTATTAATTAGAAAGATAAAATAAATTTTATCGAAAAATATTGTTGTTGCTACCGACATTCGAACCTGGATCTCTTGCCAATCCGGTGAAAGTACATTAACCAACTATGCTAAACCAAACTTTTGACCTATGTTCTGAATAATTACAACTTCAAAATAAGAATGTGTTATTATTATAACATATTTGTCTAAAATTTAATAAATTTAATAATATTTAAAATTTAATCAGACTACCCAAAGGTATTTGAGAGTCCGTAAAAAAATAGATGGTTTTCAAATAATGGAAAGATAGATGTATTCATTTGAAAAGAGTAACCTGCAGGTTCGAAAATTTGTCGTCAAAAGTACTGTCTTCTGTAGCATAGTCAGTTAATACACCTTTCCCGTATTAGAAAGAGATCCAGGTTCCAATCCCGGTAACAACAACAATATTTTTCAATAAAATTGATCTTATGTGTATATATTTCTAATTAATACATTTAATTAGTCGTAATAATGATTACAATTGTCACATAAGAGTTTCTCATGGACCACCAATAGTCTTGTACGAGATATATCACTTGAGAAGTACTTCTTACGCGTAACATATAATATAATTTTTAAAAATGATGTGGTACACACTTAGAGACATTATAAAATTCCACAAATATATTATAGTTGACAATTGTAATTATTGTAACCTTAATTTGTCGTAAACATTAAATAAAATTAATAATAATTATTCTAAATGCCTTATCCCTGTCTGTTTTCCCTGGTCGCTAATGTATGGCTTTGGTTAGAAGATCCAAGTTGGTGACGGCCCCAGGCTCAAACAGGACGACGGAATGTATCTCATCCGAGGATTTTCCAATTCCTTGCTTAACATTTTCATCGGAGGGGCCACGTGATACTAATGGACTTAGTCCTTCTTTAATGCTTAATCGCAGCCTCAAACACCGCAATGGTTATATCAACGTTATAATTATTTTGTAATATTCTTACAATATTAATTAGCTCTTTTACTGATGAGCCAAAAAATAATTGAACTAGAGTATTCCGAAAAAAAATGTGCCTATAAAGTGACAAAACAATTTCATCTTATTCGTTACGATGGTGACTACATGTGTTTTTCAGTACCCATAAACGTCAAAAGTACATTTCAGAAATCTTCATGTCTGAAATGCCATATCAAAAAAATACTTATTTACAAATTCATTACCTAAACAGTTTACCTGCCTAAAAAATTGAATTAAAAATAATACATACCCATTACTTACCTACACAAAGTAACTACTATACTGAGCAACTGTTTTCAAACAATTAAAAAGACTTGGCACGACCAGGTAAACCAGATAATGGAGGATGGTTCTGTTAGAAGCCTCAACAATCGGCGAGCTTGTATGAGAAGATGTATAAATGTGGATGAGGCGAGAATTGTGTGTCAGGACAGAAGAGTATGACGCTCTATCCTCTCTACTTACCTCCACGGGGAAACGGCGTGATGGTAAGTAAGTAAGTTAGTAAGTACAAAATTCTTAATGCCAAAAATAAATGTAATAATATTGCATTCCTTGTAAACTGTACGCAAAACACGCACTTTTTAAAAACAGAACGAGCGCTTCATATCATAGGGAAAAGCATTAAAAACAGGTAATAATAAATTGTTACATATATCGTGAAACACCACTTAAAATTTACCCAGGTCATGTGACAGACGCACATTCCAGGACCTTTGATGTCTTAATATATATAATTAAATGTTGAAATATGTATTGTATTGTATTACAAATAGATATGGTACATTTACAAATATACAAATAGGGAAATAAATTGCCAACGATACTAAATGTCGGATATTTATTACCACTTGACCAGACAAACAAAGTTTCCCAACAAATCAAGATTATAAAATATGACAGGTCAAATAAATTACAGCGGGGAATCTTAAGGGGCCCGTGTTTGTCGAGAACTCCAGCAAAACTTTTCTGCCAGCATCTCGAGTGTGCATTTAGGATGTTTTAGTTTTCAAAAAATGAATCTGAGTACAGTAAAAAGATTTGAATATGATACTAAATGCAGAAATAAATTATTATTTTTTTTATTAGGAAAACACATTCTTATTGTGAAGTTGTAATTATTCAGAACATAAGTCTGTGTTATTTTAAATACGAATTAAATATATTAATTAGAAAGATATACATATAAAATCAATTTTATTGATTCGAACTAGGATCTCTTTTAAACCGGGGAACGTGCGTTATCCAACTATGCTACAGCGTTGATATTTTTAGCGACAAATTTTTGAACTTATATGTTACCTTTTTGATATTAATACATTTAATCGTTCCATTATTTGAAAGAGCCATCTACCTTATTTTTACAGAATCTCAAATACCTTTGAGTTATCTGTTAGCAGACGCCAGAATTATCAATTCATTTTTATTAAATTTTGGACACATTGATACAACTTTATTATTAGGAGAACACATTCTCATTGTGAAGTTTTAATTATTCAGAACATAGGTCTGTGATATTTTAAATATGAATTAAATATATTAATTAGACAGATATACATATAAAATCAATTTTATCGAAAATATAATAAATTGCTTAAATCAAACATAAATAAATAACCGATGAATTAAACTCTGTCCCTCTGACATTCACGAAAACTCAAACATATTTATAAACCAATAATTCCCAAAATTTGTATCAACACATTAAAATACAAGCTTTACTATGCAATTGCAACTTATTATTTTTTTTCGTTGATATTTGCTGATATGATATTCAATATTGTATATTTTCCTTAACTTAACGCAAGGTTTCAGTAGCGTACATATTTCTAAATCTTTTTATTATAAAAGTACAATTTGCGCGTCACACACTATAATATAAAGATTTACCCATTATTATTTTATTGGTCAATAAAAAATAATATTCTTGAACAGCGGCAAGAAATGAATTCACCTATTCTATATTTAGTTTTTGTTTCGAATGTCGGTATAACATTGTTGTTTTAACATAGAATGTTTATTTAATTGAAATTGAAATTGAAAATTTTAATTATTAGATTGAATTTACGATTATTTTTTTCGAACCTGGAAAACATATCCTATGAAGCCCGAGACGCGCAACGCGTATTTTTTATTTTTTAACAATTATGTGTACATATTTCGTATTGCGTATGTTACTGTATTTCATATATACACGTCTCCATATATAAAATATTTAATTATATATAACATATATGTTCTACTGAAATATCTCGTTCACACACATCATTATCATTTTTAATCAACTGCATTGTTTAACTTTGATGTTAAATAGGCGAATTACGTAAATACGCGGCACATCAACGTATATAAATATCTAAACCACGTTAAACACCCATTCTTTTTGGTTTTGACATTCTACCGTGACTGGAAATAATTTTGAATAACATTTAGAAAATATATAAATAAAACCAAAAAGTCCGCACGTCAATGAATGCGTATTACGAAATATCTCCAGTTAGACGGATCTACGAGACTCATCCACTTTAAGTGATATTGAAACCAGATGAATGTTCCGAGTTCGGCCTGAGGCGACCCCGGCCATATCTCTCCCCGCCGGGGTCACTGGGACCCCTTCACTCATCTCTCGTTCTCCCTGTACCTAGAATACGTTTTCCAATATGTTTTGTAAATATGCATGAGTAAATTATTGTAATCATTCAAAAACGATTCTATCACCATTATCAAAACATTTGAACAAACCAGTGCACTTGTGTACTTCTGAGAAATAAATTTATTTTTTAAATTTTGTTTATCGCGTTTATTAAAAATAGCCCATTCTTGATTTTAATTTTGTTAAATTTAATTATATTTCTAATATTTTAAAACTGATACCTAAAAAAGGCACTATATTTTTTAAGTACTTTTACTAAAAATATTAGACGACACTTGTTCGATATTTTAATTATTTTTTTATGCGCGAGACAGGATGGTGATTAGATCATGGACTGTCTTGATATGAAATATTTTTTCCGCCTCTGTAAATTAATATAAAAAAATATAATTCAATAAATATTTTTTGGCCGATCAACATCACACCAACGTGATATGTGGGTTATCTAGATGTATAATTCGTACAATGCTACTCATCTTGAAATAGGCCTAAGAATGTGCGCGAACCACACGACGAAATCTGACGTCAATAACTACTGAACCGAATCTCCTTACCAATAAATTCCAACCCTAAAAACCCACCCAACGAGGTCACGCTGCCCCGACATGTATCATGTCCTTGTTCCCGAAGCCACACTCACTCAGATTGTCCAAGAAAAGTGTACCGGTGCATATGCCCCGTGTTAGAGTAATTCTTCCCCATATTCAAAGTGAAGGGTTAGGAATGGACGGGTCGTATTTGTCAAACGTGATATGATTTATCGGGGTGTTTTCGTGGGGCGGGCTGCATACCAACTTAATATTAAATATACTTGACTATACTGAATGTAGGTCCACATATTTTTATTTGAAATATTACATTCTTTAATATATTGGTATAATATTTTCAATAAATTAATGACAATTATTTTCATAAATTTATTTGTTAACTTTGTTTTATTAACCACTTATTGAGTTTAGATGTTCTACTCCATGATATATCGTTTGGTTAATATTCTCTGTCAACATCCAATTTCAATATTGAATTGAATACAATTAAAAAATAGCAGTTAAAAACGGGTATAATACAGATTTGATAGACACTATTTAAAAAAATATATTAAAAGAATATAATAATCCATTTTTATATAAATCACAGATAAAACATAATGATAATAATGATTATTGGCGTAGTATTTTATGCATAAATAACTTTTCGAATCAAATATCTAAACACCTACCACGTAACATTAGACCGGCATTTTATACAAATATAATATATGGAATTTACTCATAAATTCCGAAGACAAAGATGATCAATTTAACAATTCTATTGCCTATAAACTTAGTTGCAAGGATTGTGCTGCATTTTATATTGGTAAAACGGGTACAAATTTTAAAATAAAAGTAAATGAGCATTTGAGATGTTTGAACAATAGTGGGTCTTCAAAATTTTCTAATCATTTGATAGAAAATGGTCATGGTTTTGATAAAAAATTGGGATTGTCAATTTTGCATGTAAACGATGTTGGTCACAAATTGAATAATTTGGAATCGTTGGAGATAAATAAAGCGTGTAAAACTAATCTAAAAATTATGGACAACTAACTAAATTTAACTACGAGTCCCATTCTAAAGTTTTTTCCTAAAAATTATTCGAGTAAATTTGTATTAAGTAACAATTTCAGTTAGGTACTAAATTTATTTTTTAAATAATTGTTGTTTTTTAAAAAATAGATTCTGGTAACGAAAAAATAATATATGTTTTTAGTTAGTATTAACATCCTGAAGAAGAAAATGGCATTTTTCGAAACCGGTAGATGTATATAAACTTAATAAGTGGTTAATAAAACAAAGTTAACAAATAAAAATATGAATTTTAACCACAAAGTTAATTTTGCTAATTATTTTCATTATTGTTGATGCGACGTGCTTGTACGTTTTTTTTAATTTAAAATTTATTACATATATTATAATATAATTTTTGCCAAATTGTATGTCAATTTTACGGCAAGGAGTTACTTTTACAAAGTTATTATTGAGGTTTCATAAACATTTTTTAAAAATATTTTTTTTAATGAAATATAACAAGTGAATAAAAATAGATAAGAAAACATAATGAACTAAAAGTATACATTATCCTACACAAATTGGTATGTTAATATAACATATAGTAATTTCCATTTAGAGTGGTAAGACATGCTTATAAATCTGGTATAGTAAAGTTAAAACAAATAAAATGAATTACTTAGAAAGATGTGAATATATCTTTCGAAAAAATATACATTTTATACAGGGTGTAATAGACTTAGTTCACAATTGGTGGTCACTAGGGTCTCATCATTTTTTAAATATTTAATGAGTGTTTATTTATTTTGTTCATTATTCTTGAAACAACACATTCTCTCGTTCTCTCACCGTTTGAGATCAAGTTAGTTACATTTACATACCACAAGTATAAAAATAGGAATATTTTTATTTTGACTTGGAGGAATCAACCGATAATCTAGTTTGCAGAGATGAGATACGAAAGAAGAGTAGCGGGAATGACGGATATCATCGATAGTACGACTCAGGAGAATATGTAAAATGAAAATGAAGAGATTGAGAAAAAAAAAATGCAACTATGAGTGCTGTCCAAGCGTTTGCCCCCTATTAGGATAAAGGGAATGATGAAGACTTACTTAATAAACAAAATATATTATTTATGAAACATGACTTGTATATCTACAGCAGTATGCCATTTTTCATCTCAAATGGTTTACTTGAACCAATACCACGACTTCTATTACAAAGTTTATAATATGAATAAAATAGATTTATACACTAATATAATCAATTCAAGACACATTATAGACATGAACTAACACAAATTCCTTGTCCCAATATTTTCATTTTAGTGTGATCACATTGGTACCACTTACGCAATCAAATAGTTCCATGATTTTTTTTTAAATATGACTCGATTGGAATGACAATTTAAACCCTGACTACATAATATAATGTTTCAAACTCCTCTCCTATATGTACACTTTATTTTATGTCTATTCATTTACTGGTCTGTGCTCTATACTAATACATTAATTTCATAGAGATCAAAATGTATTTAAATAATTACTATGACAAGAAGAACGCGCATAAATAGGTATTTCGCAAGGCCTAAGGCATTCATTAGTCTCCTAAACTTGGCTATCTCTGCGAGTAGTTTCTCTAATATTTCTGCAAATTATCAGATTTATCAAACTCACATCAGTGGATATTTCAACTGTGAGAAGGTACTAAAAATATCTTTAATGAAATTGACGAAATGCATTTGAGAATAGTATAAAAAATTCATAAGTAACACGTATCTATTTTTGTATCTATTGCGGCAGTATGTAATTATAAAAAGATTGTATGTCAAGTTCTTGGCAAATTATTTTTTTTTGGTCATACATCATTAAAATTATGTGTTCATGCTAATGATAAATACACAGTAAAAGATAGATTTTAAAAATATCTATAAAAACACATCACATCATTTATTTCTTAATAAATTTTCACTCAGGATTTTTTGGCATGGTAGAATAAATCTGAAAAATTTATTAACGATATGAAAGAGCCCATACATTATATTTTGTAACTTACAGTAAGTAATTAAAATTTCCAGCCACAATACATTGTAACCGTTTTATAATTTTTTTTTTTGAATTAACAAGAATAAACTTAGATGCTTTCATACTCACGAGATATTTTTATAGCGCAATTCTCATAATGCACTGTGCCTTTAATTTCATCCCAAATTATATTTATACATATTTGGAGAAATATGTATGAATGAATGATGTGTGTATCAGGTCAAGTAGTGGTGTAAACCGCCATTTCGTTCGAATGATTAACTTAAATATTCAGCTAGACTTTACGTAGAAGAATGATAATGCATTGCGTGAGTAAAAGTGTACTTACATGGAATCACATGATTTATTAACAAAAGGTTACATTTGATACGCGACTAAAAATATAATGAAGTTACCCGTGGAGTTAAGAAGCAGAGCTCTGCGAAAGTTGCTGCTAGTTAGAGTGCGGCGTGAGAAACGCGAAACAACCCGTGGCCAACGATGTCGCGTCTATTAGCCCGGTGCTCTGGTAGCGCCAGTCGTCGAGAGGTGTAAGCTGTTGAGCTGTGTTGCGCTCCACAGACGCTGCCCTATGACCATCTCACAATACATAAATACATACATCAGATCATCGTTTTTAGCACATAAAATATTAATTTTATAAATTATTATTACGGTTTATTACAATCGTAATAATAATATAAAAAAAACACTTTTAAACAATTTTCAGAATGAATTATCAGAACTTTTACGGAAGACATCCTGATTTAGTAGAATAAAACTATAATTTTATTTTATTTTTTTGGGAAAACATACAGTTTATCAGTAAATAAAAGCGAAACAGTAATTAAACCACATACGTGTTTTCTCGGAAGATACCATATACTTTATAAAGTGAGTACAATTTAAAATTTAAAAAGGACGATATTGCAGAAAAAAGTGAAAGAAAAAGTTGAAAATAAAAATATAAACAGAGAGATAAAAGTTATAAAAAATAAAATATTTCAGGAGAACAGGAGGGTGAGGGGAAAAGAAAAGGAAAATAGGATAAGGAATAAAATCTGTGTGATAAAAATAGAATGAAGTTTATGTATTGAATTTAGATTTAATTGAGGTATCTGGAGTATTGAAAATGTTTAGTTCGTTTAGGTGTGAATTGAAATATAGGGGTGTTCTGTAGAAAAATTAGTTCTGTTTGGCATTGGTGTTGCAATGTAAAAGGTTAAATATAAGATTAGTTCTGGTTGACCTGACTGGCAGGACAGTCTACTTTAGAGTTAGCAATTTTGTATAGAAAAATGATATCGGCCACGTCTCTTCGAGTTTGTAGTGATAGAACTTTGAAAATGATAGATAACTCAGCAATGCTGGTTAAGGTTCGATAACTACGAAAGATGAGATATTTCAGGAAGCTGTTCTGTATTTTTACGATTCTATTGATGTATGTGATATATCTTGGACTCCAGACTTGGGAGGCATATTCGATGATACTATAATTTATTTATATAAGTAAATGGTATACGGATATTTATTTTATTATAATATATATTACAGTATACTCACATACATATTATTACTTACAACGAAAATCGAAGAGTATCATCGTTTTAAGAAATATACTTTGGTGGGAAAACTAAGGTTCAAACTTTACAACCCTGTTTTTTACCAATGCAATAAGTCTAGTAGAAGTGATTTAAAAGGCCTTCCTACTGCCTTAAATATTTCTCGTTAACTTAGGTATCTTACAGTCGTCAGAAACTTATTAAGGTAACTAACTGGGTAGGTACTTAAATACTCTTTGACAAGGGAGTGACGTTTTTAAGATAAATGGATGGTCCTAAGTTTCTTCCCTTAACTTTTACGTAGATATTTCAAGAACATCATTAAAACACACTTTACTTCAACAACAAAAGTATTTGGAACAACACGAATGGTTCAATAAATAAACAGTCGTTATTTATCGTATCGAATATTGAAGTAATGTGGGAATAGACAATAATAGATTTACTGGCGTTTTTACGTATTCAGATGTTTCAGTATTACTACCAAATATACAATTTTAATTATGAGTAGCTTGTTGGTGTAGTGGTCAAGACGTTGGCCTAGTGATCTAGTGGTCGGGGGTTCGCGCCTCGTTCCAGGACACCAGCAAGTTAGTCCTATTTTCATAGCACAAGCATTTAGCTTAGTTTGAAAATAGTAAGAATATTGATGTGACATGTATTCCGTGTACGCATCTCTATTTTTTAAAAAAAAAAAAAAAAAATTAAATACAGAAATTATAAATATATGAAAAATATTCATTAGGTAAGTACTTACATATTATATTATATTATATTATATAATGAAACTCGGTGTTACCGATATTGAAGGAACCTTAATGTTTCAACCAAAAATCAATTATATTACTGTAATATTAATAACAATTAAGATTTCATTACGGTAGAATTGAGTATTTAGAGTATTAATACTCAATCTGTCATTAAAATAATTAATTTAACAATTATAAAATATTCTTATTAAAGAGAACACATTCTTATTGTGAAGTTGTAATTAATTATTCAGAACATAGGTCATAAGTACTGTGTGCTGTAGCATAGTCGGTTAATACACCTTCCCCGATTGAAAATGATCCAGGGTCGAATCCCGGTAGCGACAACAATATATTTCGATAAAATTGATTTTATATGTATATCTTTCTAATTAATACATTTAATTGGTGTATAAAATATTCGTTTAAAAATCAATAATAATTCTAAATCACTTAACAAATTAAAAAGATAAACAGAAAAAATCCATCTAACAAAAAAATAATGTATAGTTACCACCCGGACTCGAACCCTAAACTTTATCTTGCTTGAAGTGTGGATTGCATCTTCTGTAAGATATCATATATTTAAAAAAAACATTTTTGTTATTTACAGCTGTCGCAAACAAACTCTCCAGTTTTAGAGAGTGGGCGAGCTAAATCATTACTCAGCAGTCATGTCTATCTCGTCCTTTAGTCCGTAATCCTTAAAACCATAGACTTGGGTTTATTCAAGCATTTCGCTACAGCACCAGCGTAGATCGAACATTTTTCATATACATTGTTGTCACAATGTCTTGTACACTACGTCTTTTCTATCATTTAAATTGATGCAGATGATGTGTTCGGAATGGCCTCATTGCTAACAGAGACATCCTCTCTACTTAGTCCTATAAGCAGAATGTAATACGTATAAAAATATAGAACTTTTTATTAACCATTTTAAATGTGAGTGTACAATCTCCGAGTCGTACTTCTCGCGGTATGGATTACGATAATTCCGGTTGCAAGTCAAAATTACCGCAAGGTTGGGAAGGAATCGAAAGACATTGTATAGGGAGAGGTTGGTACGGGAAAGGGAATTTAGTGGAAGGACCAGCGATCTCGGGGAACCGGGATATAGAAGGACTGCTCGCCTTACCTTGAGTATGACGCCTCCGCAATCCCTGCCGTCGCAGACGAAATCACACAATGATGACATGCCAACGGTCAATCTCCGCTCCCGACTGAAGACGGCGATGTCATTGTTTATACACGGCACACAGAAACAATAACACTGTACTCACAAATCACAGATCACGCAAGTGCTAGTGCATTAAAGGTAACTGGTCCACAATGTGAATGACATCGCGTTGTCGAGATCAAACAAAACAAATATTGATCAAGTTGACTTCTGGTAGCGTCAAGATCACAATTCACACTGGTCATGGGTAGGAAATTTGTCATGGGTAGGATAGGTCATGGGTAGGAAATTTGGACGCGGGTATGTGACAAAAACTTTTTTCGCGCCCGATATTACAAACGCGCTGAGGTATGTTCAAAAGTAAGCATTAAAAAGATGAAGATTTTATTGGTGCAATACAAAAGTATAAACTGACTGCAATTTTAAATACTGTGGAGCTCGTTTAACATGAAAAATCGGTTAACGTGAAAAAATGTTCTGGTATCAACTAAATGTTATTTTCAAATTAAGCTAAATGCTTGTGCTACGTAAATAAGATTAACTTGATGGCCTCCTGGTCTTAATCGAGTGTCTTAACCACTAGACCATAAGTACATCGGTAGGTTCTGAAATCTATTAAAATTAATCATACGACTCGAAAAATTATAAAAACGGCGACAATTTTTTTATTGTACGTACAAATATAATGTGAATTCAATAGCCGAAACCGACGAATATAGAAATATAGATCACTTAGAAAATATCGCCAGAATTTATAAGAAAAATATATGCAAATCGACAAGAGTACGAACATCATACAAGAGGAAAAGATAGTCAGAGACTGTCATTCAGGAAGAAAGCTAAATCTGAGAAATCGATGATGTACAGTGCGATTAAGATATTTAATGAAATGCCAAACGATATAAGAAAGGAGGAGAAACTACACAGATTCAAAATGAAACTAAGCAAATAAAATAAGTTGTCGTAAAAGGGAACATTTTAAGGGAAGGGAGCATATATAAATATACTTATATATGCATTATATTAAGAATAAATAAATACATAAAATATGTCTTAGGTACCGTTATCACTTCGTTGATTACATTTTTTTGGTTTGATTGGGCTCCTATGTCATCCCTATGGTGAACCCTATCTATTCCGTGTGGCTAGTTATTTGATAAGAAGGCTGTAGAAAGGTAGCAGATATTTCAACTCTGTGAAATACCAGCTTTTTTATTTATGGTGTATTTTGAGGCCCCGTTGTCACGAGAAAAAATGCCCCTAAAATGGTAGCACCACAAAACAACGAGAACTAGGTTAAACTATCAAAAATAGTAGATCGGAAGCTTAGATATCTCGAGTCGACCCGACAGAGACAGCGTACAGGATGTTATGAATACCCGACAAGAGCCGAGCACAATCGAATGTGCCAGTATTTTTGGACATAAATTATGGTTTTAGGCCTATTTTAAAAAAAAAAATATTTTTTGCTCTCCCTGTTGTTCCTGGTTTTACTGTCCTTTTCATAGTGATTCAGTCCCCTTCTGGAAAAGGAGCCCCTTGCAATTGCGATATGCGCAACATCGTAAGTAATGTATATTTTTTGTGAGCAAAGAAATGTTAACAAGATGAATCCATCTCCTTTCCACAAAGTAAAATATATTGAAGAAATATAGTTATGTTAACTCATTGATCGAGTTCTTAAATACGCATGACATCTTTCATTCGCTGCACTCTTTGGTGGCATTATAATTTACGATTATGATAATGCAACAAATTTATGTATTGCTTTTAAGAAATCGATAACAAAGCTTCTCAAGTATCCTCACGAACATAAACAGATACAGAAATCAGAATCATAATTACAAAATAAGGTAAACAAAATTATCCACGAGAGAACACAATAATGCCCTACACCATCGCTATACTAGCAACATTTGTGGTCATACGTACTAGAGTGAAGTAGTGATCTGCGTAGGTGCTGATCTCTGAGACTAATGCACACTATTTACAAGCTTTTAAATACTGACATTAAATTTAACTCTATAGTTTGAAACGCATTACATTCTACACGTCGCGATACTGGATGATACGAGGACTTTTATTATATCGTTTTTGTTTATAAGATAGCTAATAATCCTTGACAAACATCGACAGATATCGGTAGGATAAAGATTCCAAATAACTTTGTTACGATTTTCACCACTCCTCAGCGCGTATGTATGCACTAGCGGCGGGCGAAACACGGCGACTCATATTTGAGTCACCCGCTCTATAGGCATTTAAGACGCGACTCATATATGAGTCACCCGCGGGAAATGGGTTAACAGACACCAGGCGATAAATAACTGTCATAAGAGGTCAGCAATTATTAAGGTATCCATGGAACTTCATCACTATGCCTACCTCTTTTTAGAGTAATATAATATATATGTACAAAGGGTTCCTACGCCCTCGCGGTTAACTTTTTAATTTAAAGAAATTGTTGCTTTTTATCAATTTAAGTACTTCACTAATTAGTTAAGCGCCACTCGACAGTTCATTTCATCCCGTCTAGGGGTGCTGTTCAAAGAAAAACAAGCAAATTTAATTAACCGTTTAAAGAAAACTGTTCAAGTATAATAAATACGCATAATATTTTATTAAAACGTTGATATTTTAAAATATCCACGTAATTTATTTAAAACTAATTCAGAAAATTTTTAAGACATATAAATTATAATTTATTTTAAGACATATAAAGAGAAAAATAACTAATAAGATATTAAATAATTGTTATTTTATGCGTTAGAAACCAATAAAAAAAAAATTAAATTTTAGTTTATTTTTAAAAGTCATCAATAGAACGTTAGCAAAATAATTTAAATACTTAAATTGATGAACTATTCTTGTTAATACATGTTTTTTCTGTGGATTTGGATAATTAAAAAGAACGTAATTTGTTTATTGTATCAATCAATGGTGTTTTGTAACAGCCAACCATAATTAATATTATCTTTATTTTTATACATATAATATTAAACAAAATTATGACGATCCTTCTGCATTGTGTTCTGATGAATATTGTATATTTATTTGTGTTTATTAGTTTTTAACATGGCATGTAACGAAAACCTACTACCGTATTGTAACTTCTAATATGACATCTGTAGTATAGATTTTAAAATGATTTTGAAGCAATTTTTTTTTTGTTAACTTTTTAATACTTTCAAAACTTAAAAATATAATATAGATACACAATAATTATTTTTCTGTCACTTTGGATGCATTTTAACATAGAAATAATAATGTTTTTTAACACGAGAATTAATTTCCAGGGTGTGCGTTATAATGCCTGAATAATTTAATTTAATATTATTTTTTAGTAGAGATGAGTTCACGGAATACATGTAACATTCATGCTATTCTCAAACTAAGTTAAACATTTGTGATATTAAAATAG
>JAINEB010000114.1:0-16123 GCA_022840565.1 Eubasilissa regina | reverse complement strand
AAGGTTCGCTCGGCTTTTCTTAAAAATAAAGATGAAATATTACTCAAATATTTCTAGTCTCCTAAGACAAGGATTGACTCAAGTGACCTGCCCAAATACAGTCACTACTGATCCAATACCAATACCTACATCGTATTTTATTCATAACAAAATATTTATTTCAATTTTGATATTTAACTGACATAAGATTATTTAAAAACATGATTTTTCTCCACTGTCAATACTAGGATTATTTTTATATAGGTAAAACTTGCAGCAATTTTGATATTAGAATTAAGAGGCACTTGAGATGCCTAAATAGCAATAACTATTCAAAATTTTCCAATCACTTTTTGGAAACAAACCATTCTTTTGATGATCTTCTTATGACAAAACAAGACATACAAATACAATTAGCTAAATTTGAAATTTTAGAAATAAGAAAAAATGTTAAAAGCAAGATAAATGTTATAAATAACCATTTATAATATTTATCAAATCCTCTTTGCAAATAGTTACATTTTAAATTTATTTTCATATTAGTTCTTACTTATTCACCACCATATAGTTTTGTTTTTATCTATGCTTGAATTTTTAATTTCAGTATACATTGTTTCCTGAAGAAGATACAATAGGTATCCAAACATGTTGTATAATCAATAAATAGTGGTTTAAACAAAGTTTTTTTTTAAAAACTATTTTTATTTAGGTTGTAATATTTTAAAGTTTTATTTGTCTAACGTTTTCCCCCACTGACCATTGATTATTCTTGCAAAGCTCATCTCATTGCCGCTGTACTTATTTTTTTAAATATGTAGATATTTTGATTGAATTCATTTTCTAATTTTGAAGTGATCAATCAATTTATGATTTCGGCTTATCAGCTTTCAGACCAGTATTCCACCGACATAATTTCGTTGTAAACACAAAATACAAATTCGTATTTTGCCGATAACTAAGAAACCAACAAATGATTACCTAATTTGTTGAAACAAATTATTATCACTTTAAATGTAAATAATAACTTGTAAACAACGTGAACACAAAGCTATAAAGCTGAAATTGTTGTTTGAAAAGAAGAAGGATTTACAGTGATGATTGAGTAATCCATTAAAACCTAAAATTTTCAATATATACGTTCTATATAATCAATGAAATTTTTGCTCTACCCTATACATAATAAGTAGTAAATATTGAATACAGATGCGGTTTGTGATGAAGATCCATTCGTATGTGCGCTCGGTGAGTCCCCGCGTCCTGCACCGCACCTCCGTAATCATCCCTCTGCCGCCTTTCTCTTGTTACCTGTATTTTCTATTTGCGCCCACTCTGATCTACAGAGATTCCTACCCAAGGTGAGCATATTATTGTCTTACTACGACCCCATAGTCCCTTAGGATAAATCATTGTACGTCATTATTTCCAACAATTTTACATGATATCTATATTATGTTATAAAATTTCTTAAATGGATATTATTATATTACAATGCAAATTATTTGTTATGGAGTTAATTTTAGTGTTCCAATGTTTTTAAAACCTTTAACACTTATTTATGCACCTTGTTACTTCGATTGACACCACTGGGTTTCCTGGTTTATAATAATGTACATGTATGTGTGTGTGTGAGTGTTGCCACCTTTTTTCGGAAGCTAAGAAGACGGTAACCGACAGGCGTCATTCTTATTACATCCCGTGCTTCGACCAGTCCAGCGGTCCAAATAAACCACCAGTGCGCGCTTCAAAGACAACCCAGGTAAAAGAACAACCCAATCGGACCAGAAAGAGAGCAAAATTAAAGAGGTTAGTGCAGTTCATACATCATATGTAGGATTATTAATAGGAAACCTGGGAACCAGCTATTAAAGGTGTTTACATAAACAACACTATTAACCAAGTATTAGCCTGTTACTGTTAAATGACTAAACGTTTATTTTAAAGACAAATATTGTGCACATATTTAACTTTTAATATTAAATCGCAAATTTATATTGATTAGCGGCATTTCTTGGATAAATGGCATCGAAGCATTAATGGGACATTGAAATACAAGCACGTGATAGATGTACTTCATAGTTCCCTCACTTGAGAAAGTTAGTGCATTTTAACAGGCTAAAGAATCCAATGGGAATTAAAAAAAATTGATTTTATAAAACTAGTTTTTAAATTATTGATCGTGTGTGGATCAATAAAAATAAATAAATATAAATGCCGATTAATTGGGGCAGCCGCTTATTTGGGCCAAATCTCAAGGAACAGAAATCAAACCAAGGAACTAATAGTAATTTACATCGCTTAATTAGAATGACATTCCGCGTAATTGGAACAGTAAATTTAAGATTACAATATATAGGTTTAAAAATTATTAATAATTTCGACAAAAGTCAGAGTTAGCGCAAAAATTTCCCTTTTGCAAGCAATACAGTTTGTCGCTGACAGTTGGCGAGCTATAAAAACCAACACCATATAAAATCTTTAAGCCTTTAGATATTTCCGAAATTTTGAGCAATGAGGGAAATGAGGGACAAAAATAATTTCATTATATAAATTCATTTTTGTATGAAAAATTGATTGTAGAGAATTAATTTTGGAAAAAATTTCGATATACGTAATTTTTCAGTATAATGGGGTTCGTTTTAACGGGGGTTTACTGTAGTGTGATAAAAGTATATACATAATTGGTTACAGAACAGGACACACGAGGTGGGGGGTCGTAGCAGCCAGATTGTCAGAGATTGTTGTCATCATATTCTTCAAGAGCTTTCTTTACAAACACTTCTTCATTGCAAATTTTTCCAACATCGGGAAAACAGGTGAAGTAAGTCAGATTTTAATCACAGCATAACCAATGCCTACTGAAATATATATTTTTATTAAATTTGAGTTGCCTTTATTTTTACCTACTTTTTCTAACAAGAATTTGTTAATATAAGTACGTAATCATAATTACAAGAGATATCGTAGACATAAGAAATAATAGTAAGCATTCTTTTAATTTTTGTTGTTATTTAGGCATCTCAAGTATTCCTTAATTCTATTCAACAAAAAATGAATAAAAATGTTTTGATTTTTTTGTTTACTGAAAAATTACTTTTTGAGTTGTGCTAAGATTTGATTTAGGTGTGCGATATGATCAATCTTGATTTCATTGTTCTTCCTTTTCTCGTGTAGGTATTAGAAGTTAAGCAGTTTGTCCCGTTAATATTTGGCTCTATGCTGCCAAGCCTTGTGATACTTCTGTGCAGCTTCTACCTCTTGCTGCACTGTTGGCTCAACGCCACCGCTGAAGTGCTCAAGTTTGCTGATCGTCAATTCTACACGGTATGCACTCTATTTCAGTTTTTCAATTAGATCAAGCGAGCTTTCGAGTTATTACGCAGAAATATTACTATATTTCTCATCATTTAGATGGCTGTAATGATGTACATAATATGTGCGAAGACTGTCTGAAAAATTTCCGACCTCAACATGAAGATAAATACTCACCAAAATTTCAGCCATTTTGGATGCGCAGTTGTTGTTTGATAATCGTTTGAGTGAGTCGATGCGAGTGTTTTTGTGAAAATACTTTAAAAAAACGTATTAAAATATAAAATCTAAATATAATTACGTAAATGCACAATCAGATTCTTCCAATACGCTTTCGTCTTATGTCATGTCGTCTTCATCGCTGTTTTCTTCACTTGGAGGCACATCCCAGTCTCCAGCTGCAGCTGCATCCCCAGGAGTAGAAGATGTATTGTTTCACTCGAGAATGTCTTACTTTATTTCTAATATAATTTTAATCATTTTCATTAGGTTTAAATCTAAACCAGTTGTTACGCACAACAATAGCGGTCGCCCAGTCACGCCGCCGCCAGGGAACGCCCAGACGTCGCCGAACGCATTGAAAAATGCGAGCTAGTCCGAGCGCTCCAATTTCGCCGGCGGTATTACTCCGTCTTGCTATATTCGTACAAATGCGAGGCTCGCAGGAGGCGATGTGTGCAGGAGAGAAGTAAAAGGCAGAGAGGTGTTGCTCCGGAAGGCCGCCGACGAGAACTGAACTCTCGGCAGCGGCACCCCCCCTATTTATTTCATGTATCAAGCAGACATGGCAAGCAGTGGTGGGGGTGGCTCACAATCCCCACCACTTGACCGCTGCTACGCGACCGCCGCCATGCGGCGGTCCATCGAACTACAATATTAGGAGCCCGACAACGCACGGTTTTAATACCGTACCAAAGTCGGGCTCCAGACATAGAACAAATAAAATACAAAATAGCTGTGGATTATCGCGAGCAATTAACAAGTACCAATAATACATAGCTCGCGATATCCACAGCATAATCAAGTCATTTATTACACAATAAACAAGAAATAAACAGGGGGTGGAGGGTGATCACCCGTAATTTACACAATTATTTCCAATGGGTGATCACCCCATACAAAACAATACAAGTGTGTGGATATTGCGAGCATTAAACATTAATTACCAAGCTAGCTCGCGATATCCAAAACAAATGTTACCAATGTGGGTGACCGTCCGAAATCTAAATTCATAAAACAATTACATTCGGTGGACGGTCGCCCCATACAAAATACAATAGGCGGCCCCACCATGTGCCCCCTGTGGGTCCATGGTGAGCGACAAACCGCTCCTGTACCACTCGCTGGTAGCTCTGCCACCGCGAGTTGGTACGTGGTGGCTGGCCCCTTGCGGAGCCCGCCACTGGCGCTCAGCGCCCATCAGCCCGCTTGGTGCCACTGGACCGAATAAGAAAAGGCCCTTTTCAGGGCCGCTGAATCGTAACGATTCGTCCAGTGGAATTCCTGAGCCTGTCGTGAGGCGGAATCCTGTGTGCAACACCAGTAATTTGTGAAGATGTTCGGGATCCGTGAAGTACCTTTTTACTGTGTTTCCGTCATTAGTGTTTCCGAATCCTGTCTTTGGAATGTCCACAAGAAGGCTCATCTATTCCGTAAAACTTTGCTGTATCGTTTTTTTGTTTTCATTTACTACATTTTTGTCTTAATTGTTTTGGCCTGCCATTTCTTTAAGGGGGTTTAATAAGCTAAATGAAGTAGTGACTCGAAGAACCTAATTCTTGTATGGAGGTTTGAAAGCCCAAACCGCAGTGATTCTGAATTCTCTTCATTTTTATTGTCGACATTATTAAAGTCTTTAGATGTTAAATTGCAAATGTAGCACCTCATCATTGATGAGGTATTAGTGGTAACATTGCATACCTTCCTATCAGGGGCGTCCAATGCATACAAGCAAAAAAGCTGTGCATAATTAAAAATTCTGGGAAACAAATATTTAGCAAAACATTATTTTGCAATTAGTGCCATCTGTGTACCAGTAGAGACTTAGTTCTTAGTTCTAGACTTACTTAGTTCTAAAAGCTCACCTCTGTATTCATGGGGCTCTTTTTTTTATTCATCATGCTATTTACATTACTCAGTTCTGTCTTTAAGCTAGTGAACTACCCAAGTCATATAAATGGCTATTTACTGAATTGAAAATTCCTTTCGGTTAATCCAATTTATTTGGAGTCATTACCTATGCTGTTTATTAACAGAATAACATTATAAAGGGTTAGAACTGCGTGCAAATCATTGAAGTGTCTACTTTCTCTTGTACTAATTCGCGAATTTTACTATCTTACTGTTATTAACCTGTTGATTTCATGATTGTTCTTTAAAGTTGGTGAATAGATTGGTTTTTAATTTGAGAAAAACAAAAAGCAATTGGCATAACTATTTCCTATGTTAACCTTTAATAAAAATAACTATTTCCTTTAGTTATTACGTGAAGTATATTCAAACAATAAATTAATCATGTTCAGTCATAAGAAAGTGTTCTTAAAAACTTTTTATATGGGTAAGTATTATTTTATGTTCAAATTTAAACTTTAAAAACACTATTAATAGTACTCTAAAATTACAAATAAATACATGGTAGAGTTGTATAAACGACAGAATCATTTTGTCTAAGGGTATTGGTTAAACGAAAGTCCATAATCTTATGTATAACATAATATAATAATTGATTGTATGATATCATTGGTAACAGCATAACCTAAATCTATACCTACTATATGCCACTGCTTCCCATTCACCATTGTCGGCAATAAAATGTGCTTTATGAAAACAATTCCACTGGGTGTTTCAATTTCAGTTTTCTTTAAGGTTCTGATTTGATTATCTAGTTGATGATGGCGCTAAATTATGACATATTATTTTTTCTTGGCTGCTGATATATGTTCGCAGTCTCAAAGGAACAAGGGAACTTTGAAATATATTGGCTCATGTCAGCGTTGTTTTGGAATTTTATTTTAAATTGTGACTGCTGGGATCCATCACAGCCTCATTTAATTATTAGTTCCAAATGATTCATTTCTTCTTTTGAACAAACTTCTATTACTTCTTCCAAATACTTATGAAAAGATCTTATAGTTTAACCTCAGCCCATGTTTCATTTCCCGCATCAACTTCTATTGGATAGCACTCTTTCTTCGTAAGTTTTATTTGAGTATAACAGCGGTAAATGCTTTTGTTAGACTGAATTATTTCATATTGTTTCCTTGTAAAATTGCTAGCTTATATGAGCTGTATAGTCAACTCATCAGCAGATACATGCTCTCTCAAGTCCATTGTTTTACGTCGCTTGTTTCGATCACTTGATTCTCTGAATTATGTTGTTGATCAACCTGGTTTTAGTGTAATCCAACTGGCTAATTTTACAGAGCCCTTGAATCATTGTACATTGTTCTTCAAAAAACGCTGTTCCTTTCTATTAGTGGCTGCCCATTTCTGCCGAAATCCAGACTTAAAATGTCGTAATACATGTCTTAATGAATAACGATTACTATCTGGGTATTCAATGACATCAAACCGTTTGTCTTCCATGAATGCTAACATTTTCTTCCAAATTATTATCTGAACAGCATCATATAAGTTAATATAATCTTTTTCTTGTCATCTTCCTAACCCTACCTGAAGATTTTGCGAAACCGGAATTCGGAAGGACTGCTTGCCTTACCTTGCATATGACGTTTCCACAAATCCCCATGGTCGCCGCCAAAAATCACACAAGAAATGACGCACGGCACGCGGATGAGCCGATCTCCGCTCCCAATTGAATATGGCGATGTCACAAGTTCACCCACGGCGCAAATAAACAATATCACTGTTCACACAAATCACAGGATCACAAACAATACAGTGCTGATGCATTGGAGCTGAAAGTTCCACACAGAGAATCGACATCGAGATCGAACACAAATCGGTCAAGTTAACGTCTGCTGGCGTCAAGGTCACATTTCACACTGAAAAGGTGAGCATGAGGAAATGTATGGATGGGAATTTGGGCACGGAATGTGTCAATAACATCGGTCGCGGCTGATTCAAAAAGACACACCAAAAGTGTGTTTACGAATTTGGAATAATACCTAGGTATGTATCAAGCGCATTCAGAACATTGAAATAAGCTGTGTGTTATAATATATTTTGAGAAATAAAGCAAAATTAAATATTCATTTGACAGTATTTTATGACATTAAAATCTGAATAATAATTGTGAGATGAATATATTTAATTTATTTCAATTTTTTCGCAAAAATTCTAGTTAAGTACAGCTTCTTTCAAAGTACTGACTGCACGCTGATGCTATGTTAATAGTCTCATGTTAATCGGACGTCACCAAGATTTTCTGATTATATATTATTTAGTAAGGCCAGTGATGATAAAATAATAAATCTGGTGGCCCTCAATATTAGCTGGATCGACGGTCTCAGCTGGCAGAATTAGTGGATCACTTTCTTAAAAACCAGTTTTGTAAATTTCCTGTATTTTGACCTCGATCTGAAGGATCACCTTTCACTTCTCTTACAAAACCCTTCCATACTTTTTTTGCAAAATCAAATTGGCACTTTTTGTCACACAGAAAGTAAATGCTTAATTTCAGTAGAGATTGTTTCGAAAATGTAAAATATATGGATGGAATACAAGAATACAATAAATAAAAATTGGATCCCAAAATTCAGTGTGTAATTAAAATAATTAACTTAAATGCCTATTGATTCCTTTAAACTAACATTTACTTCATTTAGTACAAAAGATGCACGTCCACCCTGTACTTTAGCACCAAAAATACACATTGTCTTGCTTCCATCCTGACGACAGTGGAGGTATACCAAAATTTATATCCATTCGTCTAATTACAAAATGTATTTTTAATATACAGGATGCAGTAAAACCGATTAAGCAGTTTTGAGAAGTAATAAAATAGTAATAAGGGTATATAGAAAAAAAAAGTTTTTATTTTCAAAGTTAGCAGCACATACCATTTATAATGTAATCATTTTTGAAAATAATGTCCTCAAAATGGCGGCCGTTAGCAGCAACACACTGTTGGAGACGATCTCTGAAGTTTTATACAACTTGTTCAAACATATCGCGGGATATGGTGTTAACTTCTTCAATAATCCGCTCTCTTAGCTCAGGTAGGTACCAGTTTCCTCAAACTGCCTAAACCTAAAGGGCCGAATTGTGTTTACATTAGGAACAGTATTGATGCGCGAAATGTTGAACTATCGCCGAAAAGTTCTTTGCGTCGTGATCACAGATCGGTTGTTTTCAAAATATGCGCGCATGGCAAAGTCCCGATGTGCTCTGGTCCAAACCATGTTGGCTACTGAAATTGGGTCACCGACAGAACAGAGAGAAATCACGTACATATATTTAAGTTATACTAATATTTGAATAATAAAATATAACTTTTTCCGATAGGATTGGTGGAACCAGTCGAACTACGGCAGCTTCTTCCGAACGTGGAACGTGGTAATACATGACTGGCTCTACACATACATCTACAAGGATGTGCTGATCCTCTCCGGCAACCGTCTCCTCGGAACCTTGCTGGTGTTTGAACTTTCTGCGATTATCCACGAAATCGTTCTTAGTTTTATCTTCGGTTTCTTCTATCCTGTACTACTGGTCATGTTTGGGGTCTTGGGGGTGCTGATAGTTTTCTTGACGAAACAATACAACTCTTCAGTGGGGAACATCTTCATGTGGTGGTCGCTGGTCGTAGGGAACGGTATCATGTTCAGTCTGTACTGTGCGGAGTACTATGCCCGCAAGAACTGCCCGGCATCAGAGGATACGGGGCCATGGGATGCCCTGATACCGCGGTCGTGGTCGTGCCACCACTATACATTCTGATCGAAAATTTCATTATACAACCGGAGTATGATTATTATATTATATAATATTAGCATAAATAGTTTTCTCTTCACAAATACAGCTGCTTCAAAAGTTATCAATATTATTTATCAGTATGAATTTACATCAATTTTTTCCTTATAAATCGGGGCAAAATTGTAATATTTTATAATCATATATTTATCGACACAAACAATGGTTTTTACCATAAACATAATAATTCTTCATAGTATAAACATAACAATTAAATAATTTAACAAATTATTTCATTTTCGCTTAATAATTTCAAATGGCAACACGTTATGTATTATGAATGTTGAAGAAATGGCTATTTTCTGATAGCTTATTACCTAGGAATTTAAGAAAACCAACAATTGTACACTTGTCTTTTTCTATTGATACCTTTCACTCTAGCAATATTTACGTAAAAAATAATGCACTTTTATGTTTACTTGATATTGTAAAAGAATTAACTATTAGTCTCATCTTGAAAGGGTATGCAAGATGCAAAAATATCTCGAAATTCAAACTGGAAAAATGAAAGTTGCCCCTTAACAGAAATAAAGATGAAATGTTTACTGTGACAACTGTCCCTTTGTGTATGAATATGTGTGTGTGTGTGTGTCAGCAATAGAAGCGTGACGATGAGTGGGGGGGAGGCAAGCCTTATAAGTCGTCGCATCAGTTGGGAGCTCTCTCTCATCATAGCTCCTTCGCATTATTAAGACTATCTCTGAAGTGTATATATTATATTAACTGTACTAACGTGTTGTAATAAACGTATAATTGTTACCTGGAAATACTGAGTTTCTCTTATCCGTACCTGAGATAACAAGACAATAATCAGAGGATAGAACACCAAGAGAATTTGTGGTAAAACGAAAGTTATTACATTTACCTACTTATGAGGCACGTAAACGAACTTGTCATGATTTCAATAACATGCTGACTATTTTTCAAACTCGGCTAAGCCTTCGTGCCATAAAAAAAAAATCCTAACTTAAGTCCGTAGCTGAGCTATTTTTTGCACGAGTCAAAATACTACTTTTAATAAGTACTGTCATCAGAGTCACTCAATCCATCGTAAACATAAATATTTACTGAATTAAAAGAAACGTGAGTCTTAATTATAAAAATAAGAATTTAAAAAACAGTTATCTTGTCAACAACTTTTTATATAAATATATAGGTGTTTTTTAAATATAAGTACAGTGGTATGCCATATTAATAGGATACAGGTTTGGGTGAGCTATTCTCGTACTATGTATATGAGCTAAATATAGCAATACTTTAAAAAAATTAAAAGAATGTATACTACCTGTAATTAAAAAAAACAGTTTGCCCTATTGTGATCTAGTTTGGACAGATGGCAGACCGCGACGCATTTGAGACTTTCACAGACCGCAATGTCTCACGCATTCGATATATAAATCTTATTTGGTAATTTAAAGATTTTGTGAAGTCAATTTCAAAAAATCACAATATTTCTTATTTGTAAATCAATCAAAATAAAAAATTATCAACAAATTTAGATCCGAGTATATATGTTACTCTTTATTTCGGGTGGTAGATTTTAACAGATATAAATTAATGTTTCACAATAAATATATTACTGAAAATTCTGTACATCAGATGATGGAGTAATTTGGCAAGGCTGTGGAGTAGGAATATAAAGTAAAATTGGAGTCGGTAGATTTTTAAACGACTCCGTAGCCCTGTCATTTGGTTTAAAATTATTTCATTTAGTTAGAAAGCAGATATTAATCCTCATATCAAAAATAAGCTGTTAAGGCGTTAAGGCGTATGTTGCAATAATAATTCAAATTTTCGCATTTTTTGCAAAAATGTGGGTTTTTATTATTCATTTATATCAGAAGTTATTCAATAGATTTGACTTTTTTTCAACTATTACTTAGATTGGACCTTTACATTAATATAAACTAATAAACTGAATGTTATTTGCCATAATTAAAACGATACAAATATTATAAGACCGCGACCATTAGATGCATTTTAGGCATGTACGAAATTGAGTCAATACGCTAAATTAATGCATAAACGAAATATATTTTCTTATATTCTTAAAGTCTAAATTACGGAGACAAATCTGTATGAAACCAAATTAGCAAAATGATAAAAATGAATAGAGTTATAAATCATTCAATTTGCAGTACATTTTATGAATTTTTGACGTTTTTAAAATACTTTGTTTTAGTAAAAACATGCGTTTTTAAATAATATACTATATTAACTCACATGCTTTGAGGCTTCAACTACTATTTAAAACTAAGTTTAATATCATAAACACAATAATGAGTTTTTAAATAATATATTTTCAGTCTTATGGAACAAGATAATTTTAATTATCTCTCAAAGTTTTAATATGCTGTTCAAACCGGCCACGGCGGTTGTGAAATCTGCCCTCCGTTAGACTTTAATTAAATTTGCCTATAAAACACATTTTAATACAAGTTTTGACGACAATATGAATGAATAATTATATTTACTTTCGTTACCAATTGCTTATTTTTGTAAATTGTATGGTTTTGAGCTGTTTTTATATGAAAACAAATTATAATTTTGACATTTAAATATGAAACATGCGTTAAACTACACGTCACCGATCAGAGCATTTTAGAATCTGACAGCGCATGCGCGGCTAACGCGTGGCAGCTATCAGGACTGATGTAGCTTGAGTTAAGCGAAACCGGTCGTCATCAATAAATTTCGTGGTTTCACACAAAGTGATTGTTATTTTACTTAATATAATATGTCAAACCAAACTGATCGATTTCAACGAAAATATAAAATAAAAATATTGTATAAAAAACTTTAACCATTTTTGCTACTCATATCCTTCCCCTCTTGAACAATCGAATCAGAGACACCAACAGCATCGACAAAACTACTCAATTCAAAATCAAAAATTAATATATTATATTAGAAAAAAAACAAAATATTTTAAATAATTTACGAAGATTGAGATATAAAATATACAGATCAAACTGCGAGAAATCTATATACACTGATACATAATACTGTCGCACTAATATTTTATTATATTAATTTATGTTTATAATTGACTGCATTTTTAATGATTTAAAAAACTAAACAAAATGTGCTAAAAGTGTATTATAATAGTGGTCATATTAATATAGCACACCACTGAAATATTAATTGGCTTATTTAGAATTGCGTAATTATTTTTTTTCAAATATACATACGACGAATTAAATATTGAGGAAAATTCAAATGTATTTATTAAAACACATCGAATCGTACACTTGAAGGTTGCAGAAGCTTGTGATGGTGCCGGTGTATAATTTCTAAATAACGTATGTAGTGAAGCACTAAAAGGCTAAAAGTAACAGCATACCTCATTTAGTTAACAAAACAAAAGATATATATTTTGCTACTGTATATCTCAATAAAATTATGCATTTCTGCGGAAGTTTATGAAATAATAATATCACGTATATTAATAGTGCACAATATTTTTAATGAATTATTTTAGTGGTTTACTGCATTAAATAAATATAAATTTCTATCTAAAATTACATGCATCTGTTTTCAATAAATATTTGTTTTTATAATGTACGAATATATTTTAACATAATCTAATTTCATCCCCCATTTGACTAAATTCTTACTCAACTCTAAAAATTCTTCAAAATAAATGTTGCTGCTGAAAATTTCATTAACTTCTCTAGCTTTTCATAGTTATCCTTCGGAAAGCCGCAAGTTCCTTCTAAAAGAGACATTTGTATGATGGAGAGGAGTAAGGACATAGCAGAACACAACTTACAAAAGGTACAAACTTTGGAATAATCTGGTTCTAATTCTTGTATAACATATTTTATTCTGAATGTTTTTGCAATAAAAATTATATTACAATTTCAATGATAAACTGAATTAAATTGATTTCCAACATATTAAAAACCAAATGAGTCTAATATTATATCATTATCTATTATGATATATAATTTACCAATATTTTTGCACTATTGCTGCTTCGTTTTGATAAATAATGCATATTTTTAATATTTGTTTTAGAAGATGCTCACACGGTTTCGGGATTCAACCACTATTTAAAACATAAAAATAATGACTTCTTCAATATTTGCAAAATTACTTTATGGCGACATATTATATAAATGATAAGAAAAACATTTTGTTTTTATAGATTTGTTTTTTTCTATGCTTGTATTTTTAATTTTAATATTCATTGTTTCCTGAAGAAGGGACCTCAATAAATCATGTTGATGTATCGATAAATAATGGTTTTAAACAAAGTATTTTTTTATTATTATTTCTAAAAACAACAATTTTTTTTTAGTTATTTTATATTAATTCTAAAAATTTAATAAAAGAGACTCGATTTTTTCCGTATACAGATATTAGAAGCCAAACAACTTGTAGTGCTAGTATTTGGCTCCATGGTGCCTGGCCAAATATTATTCATATTGTTTTTCTACCTCATTTTACACTGCTGGTTCAACGCCACCGCTGAAGCGCTCAGATTTGCCGATCGTCAATTCTACATGGTATGTGCTATATTTTAATCGTGTATTTAGATGAACTATATAAATAAAAAATGTAATGTTAATTGACGTACTTGTTAGTCTAGTGGTCGAAGGTTCGGGCCTCATTTGAGGAGACCAGCAAATCAGTCATATTTTCGTACCACAAGCGTTTAGCCTAGTCGATAAGAATATTGATGTGTCACGTATTCCATATATGCATCACGGGATGGAAATCCAGGTACTATCCCTGTTGCATCGGGTATCGATATTCACAACATATGTGATACTGTGTCCGAAATTAACGAAAGATGCTACAGAGAGAAGAATATCACTCTTTATAATTTACCCGAGAGTACTTCTAGCTCACAAGCCAATACCATTAGTGATGACACCACTAGAATGAAAAAAAAATTGTCAGATCTGGACAACTCAATCGGTAACAAAGATATGAAAATTTTCAGAATAGGGATCAAAATAAAATCTAGAGGGATCAAAATAAAATTCTCTGAATCTAAATGGGTAAAAAAATTTATGAATAAAAAACACCTACTAAAAATCAACTATCTCTTCTACCTCTCCTTTATGGAACAGAACCAATTACGTGACTTGAGGGCTAAGCTTGAAACCTGGAAAAGAAATAGTGAGCAAGATATTACTATTAAATACTTCAATAATAATCCCAAAATAGTAAACCTTACACCAAAAAACTAAGCCAAACCATAAGTGTTTACTATCAAGATGTTAGCGGAATGAGAACAAAGTTAAACAAACTCAAATACAATTTACCAATGATGGATTATGGCATATACTGTTTTTCTGAAACATGGCTTAATTTGAACATAAACAATACTGAATTATGCTATTACAATCACGCAATATATAGAATCGATAGAAATTTAATTACCAATACAAAATCTAAAGGAGGAAGAGGAGTATTAATCAGAGATATTATCAAAAACAATTGAATAACTAAAAAATAATTTGTAATATCTTTTTGTTATGGCTTCGTCGAAGATGAAGAAGACAATAGTGGGTTACATATACATACCCCCTTCATCAGAGATACAAATTTATAAAGACCATCACCAAGAAGCAGAGGCCTTACGGAAGAAACATACAGATGCCAGCATTATATTGACAGGTGACTACAATTTACTGAATGTAAGGTGGGACATTGACTTCAATAATACATTTACCAGTGACAATATTGACCATGGTTCTTACGAAATGATAGAAATGTCAAACTTCCTCAATATGTGCCAATTGAACTATGTGTACAACGTGAATTCCCGCCTTCTGGGCCTTGTATTCGCTAACTTTGATAACTGTTACCTTACTTACTTACTTACTTACCATCACGCCGTTTTCCGTGGGGGTAGGCAGAGAGGATAGAGCGCCACACTCTTCTGTCCTGACATACAATTCTCGCCTCATCCACATTCATACATCTTGTCATACAAGCTCGCCGATTGTTGAGGCTTCTAACAGAACCATCCTCCATTATCTGGTTTACCTGGTCGTGCCAAGTCTTCCGCGGACGTCCTCTATTTCTGGTTCCATCAACACTGTTACCTTATAATACATAATTGAATTATGATTTTCTAATGAGCACTCTTGAACAGGACAGGAATGAAAGAAGAACTGTTGAACATGAAGAAGTGATTTATTATTTTTATTTAAAATTGTAAATGGCATGCGGGACGCCCTTAATTTAACTGAACTGATTGTATGCCACGTTCCCGCGTAGAGTACCAGGTCGTCGGTGATATTCCATGTAAATGCATCCTACATTAATTTTTATAGAAATGCACCCACACAAAGACTTCACAGGCTTGGGAACGATTTTGGTCTTGTAGATATATTCCGATATTCAATGTTTAAATATAGTAGTGATGTTTCTGATGCTGTTCTAAGTCAAATATACAATTTATTTTAATACTCAGCCATTCTGTGATAAATATTCTTCATCATTCTACTGTACATTCCTATTTCTTACCTCAACCCTCAACCAATAAAAATGAACATCTAACAAATATCTACCAACTATTTAGCTTAGAAAAGATGGATGCCCTGATGCAGGCTATGACTATTAGTCAATTTAACCAGTATTTTAAACTACATTTTTTAAATGTTATAATAATATCATTGATTTGCCTGTCATTCTAATTGTACAAAGAAATTGTAATTAACCAACAGGATAAATCTGTATCTTATATTATATATATATATATATATATATATATATAAATTTGTTGGTTCAATGCCACTGCTGAAGTACTCACATTTGCTGATCGTCAATTCTACATGGTATGCATATTAATTTAATGGCACATTTAATTAGACAGTATCTATTTGTTTTTCATTTATTCTTCTTCTTTTCGTGCCTTATTTGTTCAACACACTTTGACTAT
>JAINEB010000113.1:0-16963 GCA_022840565.1 Eubasilissa regina | reverse complement strand
TAGCAATTCTCTAAAATTGTTGATAATATTGATTCTTTCCACATTATTTTTAATCTATTTTTAATTATTATTATCTTTTACATAAATGCAACTAAAATTTCTTCTAATTTCCACTGATAATATTATTTAACTTATTGTATCTTTATTTTTCTAGTACGTATATAGTTTTAAAGTGTTTTCAAGTGTCATTACTTTTTACGGTGTTTCGAATTTCTTTTTCAAATTTCAGGATTATGGCTGGGCAGCATAAATGCTGTGTGCCTGGATGTTTATCAAGATATGAGACAGTGTATAGATTTCCCCATTATGATGGATATGTCTCCGAAGAGTGGTTTCGAAGAATCTTCACTACTCCAATAGATGCATCTAGAGATTTGAGTATATATGAAAAAAATGTCTGTGACAAGCATTTTTCTAATTTTAACAGAGATCCTGGTTCTAAAAGGTTGCGTATGTACTCCGTGCCGACGATAAACGTACCAGGTAATAACCGATATTCTGTCATGCCGTTTCCCTAATATACCACTATTATTACTCCATTCAAAAAATCTTAACTAGCCTCTCTTACAAACAATGTGAATTTCAATTTCTTCAAGTATTCATAAGAATTATTGGAATGGCTGGAAAATAAATAGTTTTCCTTCATATTATGGAAAGCCTTTCTTAAGTATTGAGTTTCTGAAAAATAGAGACATTTTGTTTTGACCCCAGTTCGTGTGTATGCAGCAAACAAAGCCAACACTATTTCTCAAAGGTGCTGTTTTATTAGCTGCTAAGTATCCTCAGATCCATGTATTTAATTTATTTGATATAGATCCCTAGTTTGTAGATCATTAACTTTTACAGTAGTTAAAATGTGCAGAGTAGAGAATGCGTCAAGCTTACAATGACGATGGACCCTGCAATGGGATCTGAAACGTCAGCAAGAAAGGTCAGATATACACAATAGATTAGCCCAGAGAACTGTACCCAGAAAACCTTTCAATGATAGGTTCACCGAAATAAATATATGTTATATATATTTAAAAACCAAATTAACAATATTTTTCGATGCAATATCTAAATAACTTTTCCTTGTTATTGTTTTTATGTTAATATCTTTTTTTTTTAAGATAGTACTATGCTTTTATTTGTATTTCCGTGTTTTCTTGTCCATGAGAAATGTTTTAGGATATAACTTATTTTTCACAATTTATTTTTTCTATGTCAAATACCAACATTATTCTTATATTTGTTTTATTTTCAATAAATAAAATATAGTTTTTGGGAGAATTTTATAAGACTGTTGCTGATAAGTTCTGGTTGCTGATTTGGAATCTGCTCCTAAAATTCTAAATTGTTTGCAATTTTGTCAAAAGTGGTCCCGACTTCCTATATTTGTCACAATCAATCCTCTTGAATTTTAATTTGGCACCTGCAACTAATAATTGGTGGCGAGATCGTTTTCGCCTGGATACATTTTCACATTTTGTATGGTTTATCTCCACCTTTTTGATCATAATGTATTTAGTTACGGTAGTTATCACCTGGAGATTTCCATGTGTACATTCCTCTGGATATATCAAGAATATCAAATTTATATCAAAATAATTAATGTGCATTGTTTTACAGGGTTTAATGAAGTAGTAACAAAACAATAGTTTTTGTTATCGCTTTGCTCATATCCAGCCATCAAATCTTGTCACATTCCATAACATTCATAATTATACAAATAAAATACATGATTCGCAAAGCTCAGTTGAAACCAAACTTCTAAAAGGTTAGATAAAATAGTTGTTAATTTTCTTTTCATTCCAAGTATTATTGTTCAATTGTTGTTATATTTTGTTTAGTACAAAATTAGTCATGGTAAACCATTATTTGTGACTGAGTAATGTTCTATTGTAACGATGATTGGTACGCAAGATTTAACTGTTAGAGGTATTGTTTCTAAAATTATTGAAGATAGCACATACATGAGCGTACTATATGGGTGTAAGCTTGAATTAAATTTCATTATGTTTCCTGCGTGAACCCTTAGTGTTAATTGTTGTAAAACAGCAATCATGGGTAGTCGATAATTCTGGAAAGATGGTGTATTAATGATCGTATTGTCTTATTTCAGAATCTGAAACATTGAATATATGTAACAGTTTTAGTAATCGGGTGCCTATGGCAAACTCTTGTATAGGTATGTATTTATATATATAATTTTAGTTTACCATTGTGTAAAGTATTCTGTATTTTTAAAAAAGGTTAACACTCAATTTACACATACATGTGCATACATAGTTCCTATGTGGGTGTATGCTTGAATTCAATTTCATTATGTTTCCTCCGTGAACCCTTACTGTTAATTGTTGTTAAACAACAATCATGAGTAGTCGAGAATTCTGGAAAAATGGTGAACTAATGATTGTATTGTCTTATTTCAGAATCTGAAACATTGAATATAAATAACAGCTCTAGAAGTCAGGTGCCTATGGCAAACACTTCTTGTATATGTAAGTATTTCTATATATTTAATTTTAGTTTATTATCGAATAACCCGATTGATATTCCCGCATATCACAAGACCTGGCTTCAACGTTTTAGTGCATACAAGAGCTTAGTTCATTTTTAGTGAATATAATTTATTTGATTTTAACAGAAATGGTAAATGACTTTAGAAATATTAAATTAAATATTGTATAATCGCCTTGAATATTTATGTATTGCAAAAAACTTGTGTGTGTTCGACCACATAACCTTAATATTAGATTTTCAGGAAAGAAGATTAATATACATGCCTTGCACAATCTGGCACAAGAGAACATCCATGTGCATTTATTTGAAAATTCCACTTTGTGCACTTCTGACGCTAGTCCAGGTAATTAAAACTTATAATAGTGCTTTCAAATGGATATTGATCATATCATATTAGGTTAGACATGAATTTCCAAGTGAGTAGACATTGGCACTTTTTATGTTTTATGTAAAATTTTCAAGGTCATTTGAGAAATGCTATTAATTCCCCAGTTTATTATCTTTACTCAAAACTGACCAAAATTATATGTTTAGTTCTCGGTGCTTTGTGTGGGCAGATATGAGCTCACTAAGTAGAATTCAATTTCCTCCCATGCCAATACGTCGTAGGTTGACTTCAGTTGTTGCTTCAGTATACAGATATTTTGCACCACAAAGATAGTGATATAAATAAACTTGTCCATTCACCACCACCAGAGTACTCGGCCCTCAGTGTTCTGATCTTTTCAAGAACAAGTTAGATCTGCTCAACAATATTACTAGGAAACATATTTATTAGGTACAAAATAAAGACTTTATTTCTCTTTTTTCTTGTATTTCTTATTCATGTTCTTTGCATAGGTTTAACAGTTTGGTTTGGACAAAAAACTCCATTTCATCTGACAGAAGCACATTCTTCAACTTCAGATCGTCGTAAACTGCGAAGAGAGCTCGGAGCAGTTCCACCAGTATCCACCAGGCCACTCGTTAATGACTGTCTCGAGCAGTTCCACATTACCAGAGCGAATGGCACAACTCACATTGTGGCCTTCGTCATCTAGCTTCCCTGGTGTGGTCTCCTGACTGATCTTGTCAATGTAAGTACCTAACTGTATCAACACTATTGTTACATTTTTTTTTAAATGACAACATATTTATATTGTGAAGTAGCAATTTCAATTGCTTTGAAAAATGGAATAATAAATGTATCAATTATAAAAATATACAGATATTAGTTCTAAATTTGTTGTAATCATAATGGCTCGCTGTAGTGGAATGGTAACATGTTTCTCTGGATAGGAAGAGGTTCAGGTTCAGGTTCGAATCTCGGTAGCAACCAAATATTTTTTTATTAAAATGGATTTTCTCTGTATATCTTTCTAATTGATTAATTAAATTTCTATAAACACTATTGTGCCTGCAGGCCAGGATGACAAAGTTGGTGTCCCTCAAGGGGTTGTCAGCATAGCTGCAGTACCTCGTTAATGTCTCTGCAGGCGTTCCGCTGTGTATCCACTTTGCCGATTCACTCATAACCTTGAAGCTACTAACGCCCTCACCAGCCACAGTCATCTCTATCTCAGACAACATTTGAATGTAGACTTGCAATATGGCCGAACTGTCTGAGGGCTTTGAGGAAGTCATCCTTGGAGTCAGAGGAGAGTTTCTACAGTCTCTGTATTTCTGTTCAATTCATACATTGCTACGTCGTCTAATGCACCTTAGAAACTTAAGTTACTACATTATTTATCTCTGTTCATCAATTTTTTCTAAAAGAGCTTCTCAAATTGTTAATTTTTTCTTCACTGTATCTATAGTTATTTATGGGTCGATTGTTTTATAAAAAATTTATAATCTTGAATACCAAGTTTTTCCTTTAATCTTCTGTCCGACGGCAACAAATTTCTATAAATCCCGTACAATAGTATCTTTTATCAGCTTTACTGTCAAAAAACTTTTAAAAATGTGTTCTCTTAAAGTCTGTAATCCGCTCGCCATGCATACAGAGTTCTCGGTGATTACGAATTGACCACGGATTCCAATCAGTCAACTAATTGTGTGTGTATGTCGAAAAATGTCTTACAGATAAGCAGTCGACATAGCTTTAAGAGCATAAACAATATTCTAACAATTAAAAAAAAAATTATTTCTGTACAAAAATTTATTTCAAAAATGCCATATGAAAAAATTATTTCTGTACAAAAATGCCATATGAAAATGCCATTGAAGCATATTGTTACATCCAAAGATATTTCTTAAGATATCTCTTTTCTATACCTATTATCTATAACAGATATTCATATTTTATTTTATAGATTATATCAAGAAGATGAAAGTCTGCATTGCCACCTAGATGTTAAACCGGTCTTGTTATGCAGGCTATATCGATACGAGACTACAGGCAGTGGATTTGGCTGAGCCATCATAATTTTGAATTCAGTGAATTTTTTTTGATTCTATTACTAAAGAAGCAACTGTCATACCTTGATTATTTTGCAAAATTCAATTATATTATAATTTTGCTAATTTGAAGAAGTGATATTTTTAATTCTTTCCTTACGGAAATACATATTAAAAATAAACATGTTATGTTTAAGTGCATTATTTTTAAATCTTTAATTTATCACTTAAATAATGTTAGTGTGTAAATATTTACGTGCTTGTGGTCTAGTAGTTATGATAGTCGCTATAGAATTTGTTAAATATTTGTACTAACAAAACCATTTGTTTTAAATTTATCAAATACATATATTACATATATGATTTGTCAAACTATTGCAAGTTCCGTTCACGCCCACAACCAAGTTCAGAACCATTGTGTTTATATTACCTAATTTTTATCCTGTTTTATAATTTGTATTCCGTTGTCAGTTTTTTTTCCCATTTTTCTGTTATTCTAAAATTAGCTGATTTTAAATCATTAAAAGCGAGCTTACCATCATTTTCAACAATAGTGATAGATTCATAATTACTTTGATATAAAAGTCTTTTTGCATTGAAAATAATTTCTAATAATTGAATATTTTTATTGACATATTTAGAATAAACTTTCCGAAGGTACACATTATGAATATAAAAGTATGTATGTTATTTTTAAAGCTTTAATTTTCTTTTTTTACTTGAATAATGTTAGTATGCGTGCAATGAAAATAATAAGAGCATTCTAATATAAATTCTTTAATTTTTTATAATCACCTAAGTATTACCTTTTTATTACCAATTTAATTTAAACGTGCGTGCAATTTCTTTTCAATGTTTCTTCTATGTATTAGTAATATGTATAAATATAAAGATGATACCATTTTTATGATTTAGTGACGGCACATTGTTTTGTGTGTTATTTAATATATAAATCATTAATTTTTTTCACCACGAGATTTGTGGTTGATATTGAATAGTTTAATATTTTTTTACTTCGTACATACTATGATATGGGAAAATTTTGTTCCAATTTTCAAAGCGAGCTCTTATTCAAGCTTATAACCAATGTATTTGTTTTATCACATTTATGTTCTGTTTTATAATTTATATTTTGTATTCCGTTTTCAGTTTTCTTTCTCCACTATTTCTATTATTCGAAAATTAGTGGATTTGAAATAATAATATTTAAAAACAAGCTTACCATCATTTTTTAACAATAGTAATAGTTTAATAAAAATTTTTTATGTAAAAGTCTGCATTGAAAATATTAAAATAATTTCTAATGATTGAAAATCATTATTTACATATTTAAAATAAACTTTCCGAAGGTACACGTGTATATAAAAGTATGTACGTTCTTTTTAAATCTTTAATTTTATTTTCACTTAATGATAGTGTGTATGTAAGAAATGAAAATAAGAAAAGCATTCTAACATATATTCTATAGTGCAATTTCTTTTTTAAGTTTTTTCTTTCATATATTAGTAATATGTGTAATATAAAGGTGATACCATTTTTCTGATTTTGTGATACCACATTGTTTTGTATTTATTAAATAAATTATTGATTTTTCTCACCAAGAGCTTTGTTGCCTTATTATATTAGATTTTTAAATTATTTTTTACTAACAAAACTATTTGTCTTGAATTTATCAAATACATATTATTTTCTGATTTAGCGATGACACATTGTTTTGTTTAGTACTCCTATTTAATAAATAATATTATTTCTTATCATAAGCCTTGTGGCGTTATTATATTGAATTTGTTAGGTATTTTTTACTAACACAAATATCTGTCTAAAATATATCATATACGTACTATGGTATGGGAAAAATTTGTTCCAAATTCAGAAGCAATGTGTTAGTATTACCACATATTTATCCTGTTTTATATTTTGTGTTCTGTTAATAATGTTGTAAATATGTTTGTATTCCATTGTCAGTTTTTTCCACAATTTTTTGTATTCTCTAATTAGCAGATTTGACATAATAAATATTTTAAAACCAGCTTGACATCTTTTATTGTTTTACCAAATTCTCATTTTCCACAATAGATATAATTTTATGTTTTTTTCTGCTGAAAATCTGCTGTAAAATAATTTCTAATCATTGAAAATCATTATTTTCGATAGAAAAACTATTTTTCTATCGAAAGTAATGATTTTCAGTCAATAGAAATTATTTTACGATTTTCAGCAGAAAAAATCATAAAATTATATCTATATATATATATATATATATATATAATGAAAATGAAACATTCAAAAAAGAGCGGCAAATAGGCTGTTAGTTTCACCACGATCTATAGAGTGCGCTAATGAACCGGAACTTCCGGTCCTATTTTGCTCTGGTCCTATTTTATCGTCAGAATTCCCTATCTATTATATCTCTTATCTATGGTGACAACCAGGGGGTGCGAACTACCATACAAACAAATATCACACTATGTTAAGCATTACTATGTTGGTATCCCTGAACAGTCAGTATACTATTTTAAACCATAGACACTAAATATATTTCAATAATATATAAGAGAATTTAATATTTTCATTCTTTATGGTCATAAAAAAGAAAATACATAATATCGCATACAATGTAGAAATTCAGTAGCTAAACAACTATAGCTTATGCAGAAATAATACAAATTACTAATTTTCATCATGGATATAATCAGTTTATTAACCCCAGTATACCTTGTTAACCACATCGATTTCATTCCACAACGGTGGCGTTTTTGTTGTAAAAATTCCTAACAAGTCGGGTACTGATTTAAATATACATAAACGCATAAAAAAGTAAGTACTACGCGGTCTTATCCAATAAATAGAAATAACAAAATAGGCCTCTTAATATTCACATTTTCGTGAAAAAACATGTTTTTAGGAAATTACATGCAGTAAATTATAAAAAACCTTGCTTCGTTTTACGACAATGGTCTGGCCCTTAACCCGACATATTAATAGTGTTCAACCTATTGTATATATCGATAATATTATCACAATACACAAAAGATCAAAATTTATTAGTCCATATTACCGCTGGGAAAAATATTGATACGTGCAGAAATATTGTGCGGCACGGACATTTTGGCCCTCATCTAACGTGAACCCTAATGCATCGCATTGGTATAGTTACGCTACTTAGTTAAATAATTGATTTTGACTACTAAATGTTCTTTTACCCAAATTTTTCTAAAAGGCTTTAATAATTTTTGGATTACATTTGATCCTCTTTTTATGCAGTAGATGCATTCCACAGAATATCGCATAAAAAATACGAAATGTTTATTAATGTAATTTAATTTAAAAGTCAATTTTTTAATTAAAATTGTTGTCGGTATGTGACATTGCTCGGCACGATTCGCGATTTGGTTCGAAATCACTTTCATCACAAGAAATAGTATGCGAATCAGATCTACTACATATTAAAGATAAAGTCAATTTCACCATCGTTCTGTGTTGATTTTTTTTCTTTTAATAATGTAATTAGTAATACTTAGTGGTGACTTTCTTGATTCGATAACTAACTTTTTGTGAAGTTCGTGATATACAGGCATACAATTCTTAAGCTGACGTTGTAATTTGAAGATTCGTTCAGAATTAGTGTTATTAAGAAGAATATAATTTTACAATTTACTGCAAAGTTAAAGGCCTCGAATTATATTTGCAGGAAAGAGACTGGATTTTCTTCCGTTTTACTGTCGTTTTCTGGTTCTCTGGCGATATTTTATTAAAGTTATATCAATCATATCATCGTGACTTGAAGGATTATTCATAAATAATTTGTTGATATCATTTTGATTAAAGGTATCATAACTTTCTTCACCAATTTCATGAACTAAAGTAATGATTTCAGCTGATATTGCCGACGCTTCAATGATTTCACTGACTGTAACACATCCAGGCCATTCTGCTTTCAAGTATGCATTAAAAGTTTGTTTGTTTGTTTGAATTGTATTAAATATGAACCCCATAATTCGAAAATTGCATAAAAAAGATTAACTTACATTCATTAAAAAATGCACTGAGTGTATAAATGTGATTAAAAAGTCCCACCAAGACAGGATATCCGGTTTAAGAAGCCATTTTTTAATTAGCAATTCTCTAAAATTGTTGATAATATTGATTCTTTCCACATTATTTTTAATCTATTTTTAATTATTATTATCTTTTACATAAATGCAACTAAAATTTCTTCTAATTTCCACTGATAATATTATTTAACTTATTGTATCTTTATTTTTCTAGTACGTATATAGTTTTAAAGTGTTTTCAAGTGTCATTACTTTTTACGGTGTTTCGAATTTCTTTTTCAAATTTCAGGATTATGGCTGGGCAGCATAAATGCTGTGTGCCTGGATGTTTATCAAGATATGAGACAGTGTATAGATTTCCCCATTATGATGGATATGTCTCCGAAGAGTGGTTTCGAAGAATCTTCACTACTCCAATAGATGCATCTAGAGATTTGAGTATATATGAAAAAAATGTCTGTGACAAGCATTTTTCTAATTTTAACAGAGATCCTGGTTCTAAAAGGTTGCGTATGTACTCCGTGCCGACGATAAACGTACCAGGTAATAACCGATATTCTGTCATGCCGTTTCCCTAATATACCACTATTATTACTCCATTCAAAAAATCTTAACTAGCCTCTCTTACAAACAATGTGAATTTCAATTTCTTCAAGTATTCATAAGAATTATTGGAATGGCTGGAAAATAAATAGTTTTCCTTCATATTATGGAAAGCCTTTCTTAAGTATTGAGTTTCTGAAAAATAGAGACATTTTGTTTTGACCCCAGTTCGTGTGTATGCAGCAAACAAAGCCAACACTATTTCTCAAAGGTGCTGTTTTATTAGCTGCTAAGTATCCTCAGATCCATGTATTTAATTTATTTGATATAGATCCCTAGTTTGTAGATCATTAACTTTTACAGTAGTTAAAATGTGCAGAGTAGAGAATGCGTCAAGCTTACAATGACGATGGACCCTGCAATGGGATCTGAAACGTCAGCAAGAAAGGTCAGATATACACAATAGATTAGCCCAGAGAACTGTACCCAGAAAACCTTTCAATGATAGGTTCACCGAAATAAATATATGTTATATATATTTAAAAACCAAATTAACAATATTTTTCGATGCAATATCTAAATAACTTTTCCTTGTTATTGTTTTTATGTTAATATCTTTTTTTTTTAAGATAGTACTATGCTTTTATTTGTATTTCCGTGTTTTCTTGTCCATGAGAAATGTTTTAGGATATAACTTATTTTTCACAATTTATTTTTTCTATGTCAAATACCAACATTATTCTTATATTTGTTTTATTTTCAATAAATAAAATATAGTTTTTGGGAGAATTTTATAAGACTGTTGCTGATAAGTTCTGGTTGCTGATTTGGAATCTGCTCCTAAAATTCTAAATTGTTTGCAATTTTGTCAAAAGTGGTCCCGACTTCCTATATTTGTCACAATCAATCCTCTTGAATTTTAATTTGGCACCTGCAACTAATAATTGGTGGCGAGATCGTTTTCGCCTGGATACATTTTCACATTTTGTATGGTTTATCTCCACCTTTTTGATCATAATGTATTTAGTTACGGTAGTTATCACCTGGAGATTTCCATGTGTACATTCCTCTGGATATATCAAGAATATCAAATTTATATCAAAATAATTAATGTGCATTGTTTTACAGGGTTTAATGAAGTAGTAACAAAACAATAGTTTTTGTTATCGCTTTGCTCATATCCAGCCATCAAATCTTGTCACATTCCATAACATTCATAATTATACAAATAAAATACATGATTCGCAAAGCTCAGTTGAAACCAAACTTCTAAAAGGTTAGATAAAATAGTTGTTAATTTTCTTTTCATTCCAAGTATTATTGTTCAATTGTTGTTATATTTTGTTTAGTACAAAATTAGTCATGGTAAACCATTATTTGTGACTGAGTAATGTTCTATTGTAACGATGATTGGTACGCAAGATTTAACTGTTAGAGGTATTGTTTCTAAAATTATTGAAGATAGCACATACATGAGCGTACTATATGGGTGTAAGCTTGAATTAAATTTCATTATGTTTCCTGCGTGAACCCTTAGTGTTAATTGTTGTAAAACAGCAATCATGGGTAGTCGATAATTCTGGAAAGATGGTGTATTAATGATCGTATTGTCTTATTTCAGAATCTGAAACATTGAATATATGTAACAGTTTTAGTAATCGGGTGCCTATGGCAAACTCTTGTATAGGTATGTATTTATATATATAATTTTAGTTTACCATTGTGTAAAGTATTCTGTATTTTTAAAAAAGGTTAACACTCAATTTACACATACATGTGCATACATAGTTCCTATGTGGGTGTATGCTTGAATTCAATTTCATTATGTTTCCTCCGTGAACCCTTACTGTTAATTGTTGTTAAACAACAATCATGAGTAGTCGAGAATTCTGGAAAAATGGTGAACTAATGATTGTATTGTCTTATTTCAGAATCTGAAACATTGAATATAAATAACAGCTCTAGAAGTCAGGTGCCTATGGCAAACACTTCTTGTATATGTAAGTATTTCTATATATTTAATTTTAGTTTATTATCGAATAACCCGATTGATATTCCCGCATATCACAAGACCTGGCTTCAACGTTTTAGTGCATACAAGAGCTTAGTTCATTTTTAGTGAATATAATTTATTTGATTTTAACAGAAATGGTAAATGACTTTAGAAATATTAAATTAAATATTGTATAATCGCCTTGAATATTTATGTATTGCAAAAAACTTGTGTGTGTTCGACCACATAACCTTAATATTAGATTTTCAGGAAAGAAGATTAATATACATGCCTTGCACAATCTGGCACAAGAGAACATCCATGTGCATTTATTTGAAAATTCCACTTTGTGCACTTCTGACGCTAGTCCAGGTAATTAAAACTTATAATAGTGCTTTCAAATGGATATTGATCATATCATATTAGGTTAGACATGAATTTCCAAGTGAGTAGACATTGGCACTTTTTATGTTTTATGTAAAATTTTCAAGGTCATTTGAGAAATGCTATTAATTCCCCAGTTTATTATCTTTACTCAAAACTGACCAAAATTATATGTTTAGTTCTCGGTGCTTTGTGTGGGCAGATATGAGCTCACTAAGTAGAATTCAATTTCCTCCCATGCCAATACGTCGTAGGTTGACTTCAGTTGTTGCTTCAGTATACAGATATTTTGCACCACAAAGATAGTGATATAAATAAACTTGTCCATTCACCACCACCAGAGTACTCGGCCCTCAGTGTTCTGATCTTTTCAAGAACAAGTTAGATCTGCTCAACAATATTACTAGGAAACATATTTATTAGGTACAAAATAAAGACTTTATTTCTCTTTTTTCTTGTATTTCTTATTCATGTTCTTTGCATAGGTTTAACAGTTTGGTTTGGACAAAAAACTCCATTTCATCTGACAGAAGCACATTCTTCAACTTCAGATCGTCGTAAACTGCGAAGAGAGCTCGGAGCAGTTCCACCAGTATCCACCAGGCCACTCGTTAATGACTGTCTCGAGCAGTTCCACATTACCAGAGCGAATGGCACAACTCACATTGTGGCCTTCGTCATCTAGCTTCCCTGGTGTGGTCTCCTGACTGATCTTGTCAATGTAAGTACCTAACTGTATCAACACTATTGTTACATTTTTTTTTAAATGACAACATATTTATATTGTGAAGTAGCAATTTCAATTGCTTTGAAAAATGGAATAATAAATGTATCAATTATAAAAATATACAGATATTAGTTCTAAATTTGTTGTAATCATAATGGCTCGCTGTAGTGGAATGGTAACATGTTTCTCTGGATAGGAAGAGGTTCAGGTTCAGGTTCGAATCTCGGTAGCAACCAAATATTTTTTTATTAAAATGGATTTTCTCTGTATATCTTTCTAATTGATTAATTAAATTTCTATAAACACTATTGTGCCTGCAGGCCAGGATGACAAAGTTGGTGTCCCTCAAGGGGTTGTCAGCATAGCTGCAGTACCTCGTTAATGTCTCTGCAGGCGTTCCGCTGTGTATCCACTTTGCCGATTCACTCATAACCTTGAAGCTACTAACGCCCTCACCAGCCACAGTCATCTCTATCTCAGACAACATTTGAATGTAGACTTGCAATATGGCCGAACTGTCTGAGGGCTTTGAGGAAGTCATCCTTGGAGTCAGAGGAGAGTTTCTACAGTCTCTGTATTTCTGTTCAATTCATACATTGCTACGTCGTCTAATGCACCTTAGAAACTTAAGTTACTACATTATTTATCTCTGTTCATCAATTTTTTCTAAAAGAGCTTCTCAAATTGTTAATTTTTTCTTCACTGTATCTATAGTTATTTATGGGTCGATTGTTTTATAAAAAATTTATAATCTTGAATACCAAGTTTTTCCTTTAATCTTCTGTCCGACGGCAACAAATTTCTATAAATCCCGTACAATAGTATCTTTTATCAGCTTTACTGTCAAAAAACTTTTAAAAATGTGTTCTCTTAAAGTCTGTAATCCGCTCGCCATGCATACAGAGTTCTCGGTGATTACGAATTGACCACGGATTCCAATCAGTCAACTAATTGTGTGTGTATGTCGAAAAATGTCTTACAGATAAGCAGTCGACATAGCTTTAAGAGCATAAACAATATTCTAACAATTAAAAAAAAAATTATTTCTGTACAAAAATTTATTTCAAAAATGCCATATGAAAAAATTATTTCTGTACAAAAATGCCATATGAAAATGCCATTGAAGCATATTGTTACATCCAAAGATATTTCTTAAGATATCTCTTTTCTATACCTATTATCTATAACAGATATTCATATTTTATTTTATAGATTATATCAAGAAGATGAAAGTCTGCATTGCCACCTAGATGTTAAACCGGTCTTGTTATGCAGGCTATATCGATACGAGACTACAGGCAGTGGATTTGGCTGAGCCATCATAATTTTGAATTCAGTGAATTTTTTTTGATTCTATTACTAAAGAAGCAACTGTCATACCTTGATTATTTTGCAAAATTCAATTATATTATAATTTTGCTAATTTGAAGAAGTGATATTTTTAATTCTTTCCTTACGGAAATACATATTAAAAATAAACATGTTATGTTTAAGTGCATTATTTTTAAATCTTTAATTTATCACTTAAATAATGTTAGTGTGTAAATATTTACGTGCTTGTGGTCTAGTAGTTATGATAGTCGCTATAGAATTTGTTAAATATTTGTACTAACAAAACCATTTGTTTTAAATTTATCAAATACATATATTACATATATGATTTGTCAAACTATTGCAAGTTCCGTTCACGCCCACAACCAAGTTCAGAACCATTGTGTTTATATTACCTAATTTTTATCCTGTTTTATAATTTGTATTCCGTTGTCAGTTTTTTTTCCCATTTTTCTGTTATTCTAAAATTAGCTGATTTTAAATCATTAAAAGCGAGCTTACCATCATTTTCAACAATAGTGATAGATTCATAATTACTTTGATATAAAAGTCTTTTTGCATTGAAAATAATTTCTAATAATTGAATATTTTTATTGACATATTTAGAATAAACTTTCCGAAGGTACACATTATGAATATAAAAGTATGTATGTTATTTTTAAAGCTTTAATTTTCTTTTTTTACTTGAATAATGTTAGTATGCGTGCAATGAAAATAATAAGAGCATTCTAATATAAATTCTTTAATTTTTTATAATCACCTAAGTATTACCTTTTTATTACCAATTTAATTTAAACGTGCGTGCAATTTCTTTTCAATGTTTCTTCTATGTATTAGTAATATGTATAAATATAAAGATGATACCATTTTTATGATTTAGTGACGGCACATTGTTTTGTGTGTTATTTAATATATAAATCATTAATTTTTTTCACCACGAGATTTGTGGTTGATATTGAATAGTTTAATATTTTTTTACTTCGTACATACTATGATATGGGAAAATTTTGTTCCAATTTTCAAAGCGAGCTCTTATTCAAGCTTATAACCAATGTATTTGTTTTATCACATTTATGTTCTGTTTTATAATTTATATTTTGTATTCCGTTTTCAGTTTTCTTTCTCCACTATTTCTATTATTCGAAAATTAGTGGATTTGAAATAATAATATTTAAAAACAAGCTTACCATCATTTTTTAACAATAGTAATAGTTTAATAAAAATTTTTTATGTAAAAGTCTGCATTGAAAATATTAAAATAATTTCTAATGATTGAAAATCATTATTTACATATTTAAAATAAACTTTCCGAAGGTACACGTGTATATAAAAGTATGTACGTTCTTTTTAAATCTTTAATTTTATTTTCACTTAATGATAGTGTGTATGTAAGAAATGAAAATAAGAAAAGCATTCTAACATATATTCTATAGTGCAATTTCTTTTTTAAGTTTTTTCTTTCATATATTAGTAATATGTGTAATATAAAGGTGATACCATTTTTCTGATTTTGTGATACCACATTGTTTTGTATTTATTAAATAAATTATTGATTTTTCTCACCAAGAGCTTTGTTGCCTTATTATATTAGATTTTTAAATTATTTTTTACTAACAAAACTATTTGTCTTGAATTTATCAAATACATATTATTTTCTGATTTAGCGATGACACATTGTTTTGTTTAGTACTCCTATTTAATAAATAATATTATTTCTTATCATAAGCCTTGTGGCGTTATTATATTGAATTTGTTAGGTATTTTTTACTAACACAAATATCTGTCTAAAATATATCATATACGTACTATGGTATGGGAAAAATTTGTTCCAAATTCAGAAGCAATGTGTTAGTATTACCACATATTTATCCTGTTTTATATTTTGTGTTCTGTTAATAATGTTGTAAATATGTTTGTATTCCATTGTCAGTTTTTTCCACAATTTTTTGTATTCTCTAATTAGCAGATTTGACATAATAAATATTTTAAAACCAGCTTGACATCTTTTATTGTTTTACCAAATTCTCATTTTCCACAATAGATATAATTTTATGTTTTTTTCTGCTGAAAATCTGCTGTAAAATAATTTCTAATCATTGAAAATCATTATTTTCGATAGAAAAACTATTTTTCTATCGAAAGTAATGATTTTCAGTCAATAGAAATTATTTTACGATTTTCAGCAGAAAAAATCATAAAATTATATCTATATATATATATATATATATATATAATGAAAATGAAACATTCAAAAAAGAGCGGCAAATAGGCTGTTAGTTTCACCACGATCTATAGAGTGCGCTAATGAACCGGAACTTCCGGTCCTATTTTGCTCTGGTCCTATTTTATCGTCAGAATTCCCTATCTATTATATCTCTTATCTATGGTGACAACCAGGGGGTGCGAACTACCATACAAACAAATATCACACTATGTTAAGCATTACTATGTTGGTATCCCTGAACAGTCAGTATACTATTTTAAACCATAGACACTAAATATATTTCAATAATATATAAGAGAATTTAATATTTTCATTCTTTATGGTCATAAAAAAGAAAATACATAATATCGCATACAATGTAGAAATTCAGTAGCTAAACAACTATAGCTTATGCAGAAATAATACAAATTACTAATTTTCATCATGGATATAATCAGTTTATTAACCCCAGTATACCTTGTTAACCACATCGATTTCATTCCACAACGGTGGCGTTTTTGTTGTAAAAATTCCTAACAAGTCGGGTACTGATTTAAATATACATAAACGCATAAAAAAGTAAGTACTACGCGGTCTTATCCAATAAATAGAAATAACAAAATAGGCCTCTTAATATTCACATTTTCGTGAAAAAACATGTTTTTAGGAAATTACATGCAGTAAATTATAAAAAACCTTGCTTCGTTTTACGACAATGGTCTGGCCCTTAACCCGACATATTAATAGTGTTCAACCTATTGTATATATCGATAATATTATCACAATACACAAAAGATCAAAATTTATTAGTCCATATTACCGCTGGGAAAAATATTGATACG
>JAINEB010000112.1:0-22702 GCA_022840565.1 Eubasilissa regina | reverse complement strand
TCCGTCCCATAAATTACTCCTTCCCGAGCCGATAAATAGTGGATCCCGCAAGATGATCAAGTTTGCTCCCCAGTCCGATGTAAAATATAGGCTTTGTATGATATTGAAAGGGTGTATGACTGTGTTATACAAAACCTACATCTTTCACCCCTCCCCCTCTGTGGATTCATTTATACCTATTTTTTCCCGATACAGAAGAAAAAGCAATTCATCTTCATTGGGGTAGTTTTTCGAACCAATTTCACATTTGAAGTGTAAAATAACTTTGTTATTTCGAATAAATTTTTTTTGTGTAATTTTTTGAAAGTAAAATAAGATAAAAGTTTACTGATATTTTTTTACAGCGTGTTTTATGGGAAGTGAACTACAATACAATACAATATAAACACATTTACATATTAGAAATAAATAGCCATTTTAAATTATAGTTAAATTAAAGCTAATATTTTGGGCGGAGCGCATCGGATATCACCTCTGATTTAGCCTTGCCCTGACTATTTTACTAGACTGCCATATATGTTAAATTTGCAGTTTTATTCATGGTGTTTAGATGTTATTTAGTTTTTAATAATTAAAAAATAAATACATAATAAATAAGTAGAATACCTAAGAATTGTAATAAAATTATTTTGGATGTAACTCCGAATATCAGACAACGTTGCTTCCGACTGAAATCGACCCATTTGAATCCTATATCGGGTCCATATTAGAATTTTTTTTGTATTAATGATTGATTTCTAATTAGTGTTAAATATATTGTACAGTTTAACTTACCATCACACTGTTTCTGCGCCGGAGTAAGCAGAGATGATGGAGTTCCATACTCTTCTGTCCTGACGCACAATTTTCACTTCACACACATTCAAAGGAAAAGCAAAGAGGATAGAGCATTACACTCTTCTTTACCGGCACACAACTCTTGCCTCTTTCACGTGCATACATCTTATCATGCCTGGTCATACCTGGTCTTTTGCAAACTTTCTTTATTTCTGGTACTATCAACCCTCGCGTCATAATGTTTTTAAATAATAACTATTCATTTTTTTTTTAAATCTTTATTACCGCCCTATTCTTGTTCATTCGTTCCACATGACTAAACTAAATAAGCTTTCCATTCTCAATTCTTATTATCCGTAGAATTATATTAGTTATAATTCAATTTGATTTAAAAATTATCGCTGAAAAATATCCTATGATTTCCGATATATTTAATATTTTAGATAAAAATGTATTAAAGTATTGTGGCGAGGATTTTTGAAATTTTCCGGTAGACATTTAATTTTGTTAAGGTATTGTGTGGAGACATCTATTTGTCAGTTAACGGTTCGTAAACATAAATGACGCTCGATAAGTCACGCATAGTATATCGACATTTCCAGAAACGGCTATATAGCGGCCGCCAGTTCAGTTTATGTTCAATTTCCGAGAGAATAAGTGGAGCAACCCAATTTAATAGTTACGTAAGGTCTGGATATAGTTATAAATAATCTGAAATACAAGGTTTTTTATAAATTTTAACCAAAGATTGCCAAATAGCGACTTATCTTTGATGTCATAGCCATCAAAACTGTCCCTTTTGGAGAATGTAGAGGCCTCTTTGGGGTTCTTCCTGCTACAGGCCTGGAATTCTCCTTATTGACATGCCCATTCAAATAAAAATAAGCTCGTTAGAGAACAAAATATTGTTGAAATTGGTAAACCGCTCGAACATTGTCTCAGCGAATCTCTTAAATTTTGCACCTTATATAGGTGTAGTTTCAAAATTCGACGAAAAGTTGATCTTGGTATCGCCATAGCAGCAGAACGCTTATAAGTCGACAATCCCGGATCTTCTCGTGCAGACTCGTTAACTTGCACATCACATTTTCTTTGCTTCTCCTGCTCCATGGCAGCCCAGTTTTCTTCTTATTTAGCGTTGAAGTAGACTCCTCGTACTTCTTGAGCCACGATTTAATTAAATTGACACTCGGACATTGATTCACACTGCAATCGATAGTGAGCGAGAAACAGGCGCCAAACGATCACATAACAATCGTTGTTTTTTAAAACAGTTTTACGCAGAACACGCGTTATTCCCCTGTGAAGCAGTCCATTGCAACTAAATTTCCAAGGACCAAACTTCGCGCAGAAACCATTTAAAAAATGCAAAAACTTATGATTTATAAGAGTTAAAGAAAATTTAAATTACCCTGATTTTCTCAACCAAGTCAATGAGTTATTTAATATTTAATTCATTATCATTTCGTCTCCTAATCGGGGGTCAAAATCTCACTTGTCTCACGCTACTTCGATACTTATTGACCAATGATGAACCGCCTTTCTTCCGAAGTTTCCAAGAAGACGCATTTTAATAGTCCTTTCTCTGGCATTGTTCGTACGCAGTCATGCTGTGAACTCGCGTTACCGTTAGAAATTATAGTTTTATTAGCCTTTGAAATGTGAAAAAATGTTTAATGCCATAAATTTACTATAAATATTGAGCAATAAATACAAAAAATATATATTATATTATAATTCTGAGCATTCATCAAGTCCTGTACAGGAGGTTGCATTGTAAAATACAACTTTCATTTTTATCTATCTTTCTTTAATTAGTGAGGAAAAGACACCATTATTATAATTCTGAGCATTCGTCAAGTCCTGTACTGGAGGTTGCATTGTATAATACAACCTTCATTTTTATCCATCTTTCTTTAATTAGTGAGAAAAAGACACCATTATATTCGTATGTGTGTTATCATTTTCACTGTGAAATTAATGTGTAATTTCTATCATGGTATTTTTTTAACGTATTATTATAAATTTACAACGGATTAAATTGAAAAATAATTATTTTGTAGGATTTGCCTTACATAATTTATTGTTCACTAGTTATTTCTAAGCGTAAATATTTTCCTTTAAATTAACTAAAATATGATTTGCATTTTGCGTGTATTTACTTAAATATTACAGGCTTAATTAGGGTGGTAGATTTGTGTTACAGCATAGTTTGGGAAAGGTTAAAATAACTTATCCACTTGTGTAGGTTTTCTTATATACAATAAATACAAATACACACAAATATTTAAGCGCACCATAAATTTATATTCAAAATAAAATATTTGCAATTTTTATATCGTCTAAAAATAATTCACCATTGAAACTTCGATTAATTTTCTATCCCTTCCAATACAATCACCCACATATTTATTTTCCGTATTGAATTTCACATTTTTACGTAAAAAAGAAAATTTCGCCCTTGAATAATTATTGCGTCGGATGATGAATTGTATTTTTTCCATAATCCATAAATAAATAGGCTTATTATCATGTGAATACCGTATCAGTTATTGGATTAAAGCCACGGTTTCAACATATATAAAATATGTTTAATATTCTTTCGAACTATTCAATACTATTATTTTTATCATTAAACTCGTACACATCATAAATTCCGTTGCAATAGAAAGTTCCCGGTGGTGACTATATTTTTTCGATAGATAGATTTTTTATTTCATCATGTTATGAAAAATTGCTACTTCACAAATAAAATGTGATTTTATTGAAATTAATATAATTATTAACGTTAAATGTTTTGTTTAAAAGTCCACGCGCTTTTTAACTACTTTTTTTTGAGAAACATACAAGCTTACAACGGGAAAAAATACATATATAACCAATAAGGTAACGTATTATGTAGATAGAGTTTAATGGCGTTGTTTCATGTCACTATAGACAAACTGGTTTAAATGCTCTACTACCAGCAATACAAAGTTCCCCGTTTGAATCCCGGTAGTGAACAAATTTTTTTAATTTATCTCATTTATTTTATGTTTTCTGAACAATTAAAATCAAATTACTGTAACCATTAATACATGTTAAATATTTCAGTTCTCATTTATAAAAACAACGAAAAGATTTATATTTTCGTTTTGTTTGTAAATTTGCTGTGCGTTGTAAATAAAATATGTAAATTATTTAGTAGCAAAAGTCAAGAATGTATACCGTACGTACCACGTACCGCATTTGTACATTGTACAAACCAACACATCATGTCTAATTCCGTAAGGGTATCAAAATAAATAAATCACTTGTTTCATACGCATTATAGAAAAAGATTGGTTTTCAGATTATTAAATTTTTATCTTCATATTGTATTTCATCGCTCCTACATAAATCATTTATTCCACTTTAATTAAATCGTAAGATATTGTGCAACGATAAGCTTTTCTGGAAACTGAGCAAACTCTTATACGACAGAGTAATGTGCTCAATAACAAACTGTAAAATGCTCAATTAAACTTTGAGAATTGTTTTTATTTTCCCAATAGTTTTACGCGAAAGTTTTAGCGGGGATTCGATCACAGTTTGGCCTTTAGAATAAGACGATGATTTCTGAAGTTGTTTAGCAGAGATTACAAAACGTATTTTTGATTCAAAGTTTTTCCATTACAAGTCATTTACACCCAAGAAAATAGCTGGTTATCGCTTTATTAAGGCCTTCAACAGACGTGTTTTATGGGGCCTATTATTACACCAACATAAAAGCTTTGTGTTTTAATAAACACAAAGCTTTTATGTTGGTGTAATAATTTCAGAATAATTTCTGAGTATTATTTTCGTACTCTAGATATATATATATATATATATATATATATGTTCTTAAACCCACAAATTTATTAACTCTTTATGAGTAAATAAATTTAATAGCGTCGTTTTACAATCTATTATAACGTAACAAAACACGTTTATAATACATAGTATTATAACGCGGTATGAACCTCATCTTAATCATTTTTTGAAATTATCACGAATAGGCTTTTCATAGCAGTCAACACCAATCTTCCCTTTACGGTGTGCGAGTGTGCGTACGCACACTATTTGTCATCATAGCGCACACAAAAAAATATAACGCGCACACAATTTTTAACAAGACTTCTTCATGTGCCGTCTTCTTTCGACTTTTGGTGATCACGTTGCAATGTATTAATTTGTCCTGTACCACATCGTCAATATTTTGAATATCGAACCATCTTTTGAGTTTTTCCAGCTAAGAAAATCTTTATATTTTTCATTGCAAAGGATGTATCCGAAGAATGCAGCATTATTTTATAATTGTTATTAATTTCTTGACTTAATTAAGCATCTTAATACATCTTCATTAGTAATGTAGTCGCCCCATATTTTACCAGTATGATAATGTTTGTAATATTTCTCCCCCAGCGAACAAATAATAGCATTGGTATTTAAAGTTACACGAAAGATTTTTTATGTACACATACACACCGTAATCAAACCTTAGAGGGAACATTGGTCAAAACTGTTATATAGTATACGAAACACCATTTATCCATATCTCTGGAAACAAGTCCTCCCGGTGGACCCGCTTCTCTGATGTTTCGGCAAGGTTCAGGTTCACGTACGACTATGAATGCTAAATTCGAAATGAGGTTCGGATCTCATCCCGGATCACCACCTATTTTCATAACACAACCGTTTACTTTAGTTCTAAAATAATAAAATTATTGATGTAACGTGTACTGGTCTTCTTAATTTTTGGTCTTCTTAATCTTAATTTTTTAAATGTTATTTTTTTACTGCCATATTTTTGAAACGAGAAAATTGCAGAATCATCATTATCAATAGCGCTACAACTCAGTTGGAGTTTTGGTTACCTGTTTTCTAAATTTGTCAGTATTTCATTGCGGGATCTCCCTTATCTTCCTAAAAGAACGACAATTCATCAAAAGCATCATCAAAATATCTCAGCTTTAGGATGTACGAGTAGTATGTCACAAAATTCTCTCTACTTCTAATTTGACGTGACAATTTCCGCAAAATGCGGAATGGCGTCAGCTTATTTTGTGACAACTCACAAATTTTCTTTTTTTTTAAATTTAATCTTACTCAGATGTTTAACATAAAACGTCGCTCGCGTCTATCTAATTTTTTTCACTTCCTCACACTGCCTGCAGTCTGGTATCTCGAGTATACAACCTGCAGCTATACCGCCTTATGTAACAACACAACCTTTGATATTTTCATTTACTGTTATCGAGCTATTAATACCTTAATTAAAATTAAAACTAACAAAAATACACTAAATATTTACTGCTACTGATGAGAATGTTACACTAATTGAAATAAAAAATACTTTTTGACTAATTTTGACAAACGACAATAATTAAAAATAAAATATTTCGCTTTATCCTTGCGGTTGGCAACCTAAATGGAAATACGACGATTCAAAATAAATTAAAATCATTATTTTCAATTATGAAAGAATAAAAAATGGATGAAAACGTAGTTCCCTGAAAAGTACGATCACAAATAATACGAACGTGCGGAAAGATAAATAATAATGACCGAGAAATAAAGGGCGGAGTAATAAAACAATGCTCGGTGAAGATTATCATAATAGATATAAACAATATGCACAAATTACCTATTGGATCGTTTTATTTTATAGAGAAATATCAGGAAAAATATTGTCTGGTAGACGCAGGAATAGGGGTTCCAGAAACAGCAATATCTATACCGGATTCTCGTAACACTAGTAAAAATCAATACTATTAAGGAGAAAACAGTTTTGTTGTTAAGTTGCATTTTCAGAACATAGTTTTGTGGTATTTTAATATAAATTATATTAATCAACTAGATAGATATACGAGGCATTTTTTATAAGTAGAGAATTTTTTTTAAAGAAACACAAAATAATTATTACAACACTTTACTTTCTTCGGACACTATACACCTTAACCGACTTCTCATTATTAAGGCCACCATTGTTATAACGGGGCCCTAATCTTTGTATACACTTATCATAGAAAGACCCCTCCTGGGATGAAAACTATGTCTGTACTTCATCTTTGAGTCCATCATAGTTATCAAAAAGCTTACCACCAAGGAACCGATTCAGAAGAAGGAAAAGATGGAAATCACTGGGCGCCAAATTAGGACAAAACAGAACACACTTGGCGATAAATATCACCAGGTTTCATGTTTCGTGCATTAAAGAAACGAATCACGGATCGTATCCTACATATTGTCTAGAACATTTCAACCATTCACTACAAGACGGCCACACTATGTGAATGTCTCTAACGTTGCATGGGTGAGTCAACAGATGAAGGAGGCCATTGCGCATGCGCAACATCGCAACCGCGGCACCACACCGAGAATATCCGGCAAACAATACTTACGTAAAAAATGCGCCTCGTACTATCGAAAAAATATTCAGTTGCTACCGCTATCAACTAAATATTTTTTCGATAGATAGATTTTTTCTATGTATCTTTCTAGTTGATTAATTTAACTTGTATTAAAAATCAATACCGCTATTTCGAATATTCACACTATACCGTTTTAAAATATTTTAATAGGGTAATTCGGTGGATACCCAGTAGTATGTCCCATGAAAACTGCGTTAAAAATAGTGCGTTAGAAAATTTCGTAATATTTTTGTTATTTTTACCTTGTATTTTATTTTCTCCCTTAACCGATACCAAGATTTATACCAGGCGCTTCCGAAACCTTTTTGAAATAAAAATGGTTTTAGAGGCGACGAATATAGATCCTTTTACCCCTCGCATGATAAGCGGGCTTACCTACCATCTTGCTATTTTTAGCGCTCTGCCAACTATCATTAGTTGTCAAATTCTCATATAAGTATTTAATGCTGATTTTTTTATGCTAGATTTTCATTTTTTTGATACATCTATATACTTTATTATTTATACATTCATAACATCAAATTAGAATTCTAATATTTATTTATTTTTTAGTTTTTTTTATTTGAACAAAGATACAAACGTGTTAGTCTTGTGACGTAATATAGAAATATTAATTTTAAATAAATAAAGATGCGTTCACGAAAAACATATCACATCAATATTTTACTAATTTTAAGCAAGACCTCTGGACTATATAAGCGTGTCAAGCGTATTGCGAAACATAATTTAATTATATTGCATATCAAAAAAGTACATGATTATGTTTAACATAAAATATCCACATTGAGTTATTTTATGATATTGAAAATTTGTAATATTGCGTAACTTAAAAAATTTTAATCCTAGAGAATATGCTACGTTTTAAAGAATTTATAACTACACTTTTAGATTATTTATAGCTGAACTGAACTTTTTAAAGAATTTACAACTGAACTCTTTAAATAAGCACAGCAGAATTCAAGTTATTATAAAATTAAACCAGTTATATACTCCATACTGAAGCAGTGCCAGGCGGACACTATTATGAAAGGTGATGATATACCTGCTATATATTCATTCTGTTTCTAGAATTAAGGGAGTTATGCATAAATTTAAATTGTTCTTTATTGTAAAAACCGAAACACTTTCCAGTATTGAAAGCCCTGTTCTAGAATACCGAGGGTGTAGATGGCGAAAGAAGTCAGTAATATTCGAAATCTGGAAAAGCTGTTGAGATAAAAAAAAACATATGCTTCGAACAGTATGTGCTATAATGTCTACCTATACGAGTATCTATGTGCATATAGAATATCTAGAGCCTCAAAACATGGTATTCAAATCAGATATGATACTAGAATCCGAATATATTATTACATTACAATGTTTACGTGTTTTCTTATGTGTGGGCGTGTATTCATTATAATATATGTTTGTCTTCAATAAGAACAAATGTAACAAACAGAACTACAAATCAGAGCACGTACGGAAAAGGACTCAAGAATTTATATTAAGATTTTTTTTGGATTTTAAACCTTTTTGGATAGTGAAATATTTTTTATGTAACATATTTGAATTTGATATTAACGAAATATTTCAATATATTTATATATTAGTTTAGGTAACATGATATAATTCCTAAAAAATTTTTAAGGATGCGTTGTTTCTGTCAAAGCAAACATTTTTTTCATTCATTTTGTTTACAGCTTAAATAATATATCGCTTAGTATATAATGGAAATATCACGGTCTCATCTCTTAATGAGTCTTTGATCTCTGAAAGGTATGTGCGTATTGGATTCTAATCCGGAAACAAAGTGATAATGATTCAAATATCGCTTCACACTGAATTCTGTACTTCCTTTATGCGCATTCTAGTCAAATCTCATACGTGAATACGGGCCACTTAACACGAAGAATTGTTTTGTTCACATTGCGTTCTTAAAATACATTATTTTTTGAGGCTAGAATAGTCATTCAATCAGCACTTGGCTATTATTTATTAATATATTTCCGTTTACTGATATATTTTTACAGGAATTACAGTTAATATATAACATAAAAACGTGATGGTTTAAATATAAATAAGTTATTTAAAATTATGATTGCTTAATAAACTAGAAATACGGCATTATGGCATAGCATGGTTGCCAAGTAGTGTTCAAAAATGCCATCCTGACGATGAATGTGAAGAATCCCTTTACCGATATCCGATATGGGAGCTTTTGCTCATAAATCATAAATTTAGAAGGACTGCTCGCCTTACCTTGAGTATGACGCCACCGCAATCCATGCCGTCGCCGCCGAAATCACGCAATGGTTGCGCGCGAAGGTCGATCTCCGCTCCCGACTGAAAACGGCGATATCGATGTTCATCCACGACACACACAAACTATAACACTGGGCTCACAAATCACACAAAACAGTTCAGGTGCACTGGTACATCTCATCAACGCGAATGATATCACGTTGTTGAGATCAAACAAAACAAATATTGATAAAGTTGACGTCTGGTGGCGTCAAGGTCACAATTCACACTGATGGGCAAGCAGTAGGACAGGTCACGGTAAGAAATTTGGACACGAACATGTGACAACAATATTTTCCGTAGCGGATATTACAAACGCGCTAAAGCGTATTTTGCGAATACGGAACAACAATTTTATAACATTTTTATGTTTTACTGAATTCCTGTATAGAGAAAAAAATCTCAAAACATGTGTATAGCGTGGAAAAACCGTGTAAAAACTAGGAAAGTATTTTTAAAGTATACAATATTTAAAGAATACTACAATATAAAGTTTTTACTATTCCTGGGGTAAGTTTGTAGAACTTCATAATCACATATGTGCAAACAAAACACTTGTTTTTTAATCTACTCATTTCATTTACTTGAGACGCATTTCGCCTTGAAAAGGCATTATCAATATCGTGTCTCAATAATCAATGTGTCATTTTCATCAACCGACTAGATAATGGATGAATTAAAGTATATTATATTAATAATAAGAAAAACACTTTCTTTAAAACCACTACACTTATACTTTTATAGTTTTGTTTGTATCTATCCTCGTATTTTTAATTTTAGTATACATTTTTCTTGTATCAATAAATAGTGGTTTTAAACAAAGCGTTTTTCCTATTATTTATATAATATGTTGCCACAAAGTAATTTTGCAAATATTGAAGAAGTTATGTTATTATAGACTGGATTTAGTTAAAATGTGATCAAACATTTGTTAAAAATTTGTATATGAATGCGAAATATTGTAATATTGTGAATTTTGACAACTTATTTACTGATATAATAATAACAAATACATGATACTTTAATTGAGAGAACGGAATAAAATGGATGTGACAAAGTAATGAATAATATTACCTACCCCAAGTCGTAATCTGGGATTGTGTTTTTCATTACAATAGCGGAATTGGTTTTGTACTGCCCCATCCAGGCTTCCCTTAATCTCAACCCCTCTGTGAGCTAATATCACAAGTCATCAAGTTTAATGTTCGCGGCTGGAAACTTCTTAATAATGTTTTTATAAGGACCGGTTTTTCAAAGGGAGGCTCAAAATCTCATTCCAATTTGACATCTCATTTGGCAAATGAAATTATTCATTCATTCATTTACGTTAATTTACCCCGAGTTAGGGTAGCGGTGTCACTACTGCCTTCCAATAGCTCCCTCGGTCTGTTAAGACAACCTCAACTGCCAATCTTTATCGAACCTCCTATTGTACATCTGCTTCTCCAAGCTTTTTTTGGACGTCTGTGAAATCTTCTTGAATTTGGATTAGCTCTGAAAGCAATTCTTGGAATTCCGTCGTTAGACATTCTCGGGTCGCGGCCTGAGAAGTTGAAATATCTTGTGTAGAAATAATTATATTTAAAATAAATATATATATATACCGTTCATTGATCAACTTATTCCAATTCAATAAGATTAATAAATAGGATAACATACTTCGTTGAAACACGATTAAAACTATAAATGAGATAAAAATAAATATCCAACAAATTATCTGACTAACGGCACGTGTTCACGATAATCTATCAACAAGACTTTTATCTCTGAGAGTCGATAAAGGTACGTGTGTACTGGATGCGTCATTCTAATCCGTGGCGAGCAAAACACATGAGGTGATGAATCATAGATTGGTGAACTCTGAACTATTCTTTACGCGAACTCGAATCAAATCTTGAGTGAACACAGATTATTAAAGGAAATCGTCTTCTTCTTTCTTCTTTTAAACAGGCAATCCAATAAATGAAATCGACAACACCGAATTCCGATTTTCTGAATGATTTTAAATATCGTATGAAGATTACTAATACCTCCCGCTTAGAAACATTATGACTATCTTAGCTGTTGCGAGTCTGTCTGCACAAATTTCTTTGCTATCGTGCCCTGTATCTCGGAATCTTTTAGCTAACCTTTCGGATTCCATCGTCAGAACTCAATACATGGTTTTACATCCACTTACAAACTGATAATTAATTAAATAAAACTCCCGACTGATAAAATACAGTTTGCATTTGTGCAGTTACGATACGATACTAGTGTGCTCCATACGCATGGTTTGGGTGATAGCGACTGGAGTCCGTACCGCAATACTATATCTGAACATCTGACGAACCGATTTTGAAAAATCAAGCACTGTTTTTTCTTTATATATATTATATACTTTCGAAAGTCTTTAATTTAATAATGCATACAAGTGTATATTTAAATCTGTGTTTTTTCAGTTCTAAGTCACAAGTTTTTAAATTAATTGTTTTTATGTCAGTTTAATTTTAATATATGTTGTTATATTATTTGATGCTAGAAACACATGTTGCGCATACCATGGAAGAAGAGACGCCCATTCTGCAGGAGCTGAACATCCTTCAATTTTTTAGGCATCTTGCGAAAAGTGAAGATAGCTTGGAGAAGCTTGTTGTAGTTAAAGACGAAGAGAAATAGGAAGATCCCCCACCGTGATCCTCAGTCATAAGAGATGATGTTATGTTTAATTAGTGAATGTCTTTATTTGGCCAAGTATTTGTATAAATATACTATTAAACATATTATAATTAAATAGATTTTTTAAACAAATAAATAAATAATAAAAGTTATGATTTGACATGTTTTGATGTTAACACTTTGTATATTTTTTTATTTGATAAATATTTAACATTAATCTAAAATATTTTCACAAACTGTACCAAGTTTTTAACTCACGGCATTTAGCCGTCAACTCTTGCCGGGATGATGAGGTCCCGCGGGAATGGGTATTGCGAACATGTCATCTCAGCCAGGGCACTGTGGCCAGCTCACGTGTAATAATAATAATAATAATAATAATATCCGGTAACCATTGGAGATCAAGCGGCGTCTTTAAATTAGAAAAACTTCCGATACCACAGCGGTGAGTCTTATCCTAACCAAGTTGCTACAAATGTCAAAGTATTTGAGTAAATAAATGTTATACAGAGTTTAACCATTATTAGTATTAAAGTTTAAACGCTTCGATTAAATATGAAAAATTATATCGAACAAATAATATCTTATGCAGATGATACAGTACTAATAATTAATGAAAAAACTTGGACTGACGCTAATATATTTGCAAATGAGGATATTAATATTATAAAAAAGTGGACGGATGATAAACTACTATCAATTAATACCGATAAAACATACTTTCTACGATTTGCTATTCAACAGAAAGATAACAATCTAATTAATATTAAAATTCACACCAAAGCCTGTACTCAAGAAGACTCTTGTGACCAATGTTCATCAATTGAAGAAAAAGACTGTATCAAGTAGCTAGGAATCATAATAGATAACAAACTGAAATAGAAAGAACATATTACTAATCTTACAAAAAAAAAAAAAGGAAATCTGCCTACATATTTTTAAGACTCGGAAACATCTTATCACTTACAAATCTGAAAATAATATATTACGCGTTTGTATTTTCACATTTGCAATACGGTATTGTTGAATGGGAAGGAGCATATAAAACTTCAATATCACAATTAGAAATCACTCAAAAAATGATAATAAAAATTATTCTAAAAAAAATACTATCCAAGTTTACAACTTTTCACAGATTTCAAAGTACCAAAAATAATAGACATATACAAAAAAAATCAATAATCCAAATTTTCTAAATTAAAAATCAATTAAACTTTAGAAGCGAATTCCGATCTATAATATTTAGAGACCAAATTGATATTCCAAAACAAAAATATACCGCAACTCAAAATCACTATATTTATTAAGACATCAAATTTTTTAACAATCTCCCTATCACAATTAGAAAAATTACAGAATACTATCAATTAATTTCTGAAGTAAAAAAAAGACTAACTGAAACATAAATTATCTCGCATATACTCCTTCTCTATACACGAGTCCTACTCTCATAGAGAAGAAATAAATGTTAAATAAAATATATATATATTAAATACTAAATTAATGTATTAATTATAAATATATACATATAAAATCAATTTTGTCGAAAAATATTGTTTTAGCGTCACCGGGATCCCGGTGATGCTAAAACAATATTTTTCGACAAAATTGATTTTATATGTATATATTTATAATTAATACATTAATTTAGTATTTAAAATATCACAGACCTATGTTCTGAATAATTACAACTTCACAATAAGAATGTGTTTTCCTTAATTATATATATATTGCTGATAATTCTAAAATGTACCATATTTTCCAATACTAAAATAAAAAAAATTGCCACCTCGGCTTCGGCAGCAAATCTTGGTTCTTTTCACAAAATTTTCGAAAACAATTTCACACAATCTCTAATCAATTCGGGATGCATTAACCTCTCTTGAATCATGTTAGGATTTTCCCAGCCCTAAATGCTATAATTTTGTTTGTTAACAAAACCGTTGAGTGGAAAAAGCGCCTTATCGCTGAAGATGATTTTTCGACCAAATTGAGAGTCCACTTCGTGATACTCCATGGCGAACTGTCGGCGGTAGGTATGGTCAGCGAGCTACTCGCATTTTATAATCGGACTAATCGTAGATCGTAACCGTCAAAATATCAGTATTACCAACCGCAAAACAAAAAATTATCATAAAATTTAACCTGTTAACCAGAAAAATCGGAGGTGAAACAGCATCATGCCACAATAATGCCAAAATTCATAAAATTCAAAATTCACAGGCTAGCTTTTTCGAAATTTTTATTTTTAGGAAAAAAACCGTGAAAACGTTGGTATAACTAAAAAAAATATGTGAGTACTATTTCACCACAAGCGTCCATCGACCGCGATTTTGTACGGTTTTGAAATGAAAAAAAGGAAAAATAAAAGTTGATAGTGTTGTCAGGCCATAACACTAGAATATTATTTATTTTATATTTGTTTTTTGGAAGGACGACATTAGATTTTATTAATATAATTGTGCTTAAAATAAAGGTATATTAGCACTTCATATCACAACTACGTACACATTATATATCACACTAACAACACGCCTAATGATGCCGCCAGCCGCGGCAATGGCCAATGCTGCCTAACGGCGCACTCACTGTATTTATAGTAAAACGCTCGTATAATCATTTTAATTAATAACTATAAAAAACAATATCTTATTCACTTGACAACAAAAATGAAAAATATCGCGAACGTACGTCAAAATCTAGCTGACAATTTACTCAAATTGGAACGTTCCAGATACTTTTCAACTTATTGCGTCCTTCTCGTCATCGGACTCTGCGGTAGTAATGAGCATATCGGGAATGTCTGAAAAGTCGGCAGTCTCCACTAACGAAATAAGTCACCCTCCACCATTTTGTAAAGTAAAAATAAAATAAACATTTTTCGAATATTCGATAACTGTAAGAATATCAGCACTTAGACGTCAACATGTGTATAAAATTTTCAAATTTATACACATGTTGACATAATTGCCATCTGGCAACGCAAAGTAAGTAATTTTGTGTAAAGGAATAATGACGATTTTTACACTCGATTTCAGACCTAATTCGTTGTGTTCTTGAGTTGAAACAGATTTCTATGGGGCGCCGTACGATATCACTACTGGAAATAATAATTTGGTTAAAGATCCGATTCGCGGCGCCGGTGATATCATGAGTTATTTGATGACCATTTGTCGTGAGAAATAGACGCCGCGGAATATCACGCGGTTGTCTGCTGTACTCACCATAGCTAACTTAAATTCTCATTCTATATCTTTCTCTGTCGGAAAATTGCGACGTGAGTGCCCAAGCAGTTAAATCCAGCGTTCATTTTGGGCCATATTTTCTCGAATCGGCGTAATGATAAGTTAGTTAATTGATTCAAAATTATGTACTGAATACAAAAAATCAATAGCTTCTAACGTCCAGACTATTTATTGTCAGTTGATTTAGGACCTGAAGCAAAGATATAGAATAATAATGAGCAAATTTCACAAATATACATTTTGAAGAATGTAGAGTTAAAGCTTTACATGATTTGGTAAAAATCTCGCGTAATAATATTTTCCGTAACTATACAGAATTTGTACTGCTTGAACATCTTCGACTCATAATTTAGCCAAGCGTCTATCCATGAAATGTTGTGGACTAGGTCTGTATAATATACGACGGTCATCAGATTTACCAGAAGACAAATTAATATCGAGTAATAGTTGAAAGTTCAAGTGCCGTATACAAATTATTTTTCGGAAAGGTGCAAATAAATATTAAACATTACTCAAATCTACTGATTAAGAATGCATGTCGAACACAGGTTTATATGTATATACATATATATATATATATATAACTCTTCGTTATCATTATCCAATAAAGAATGCTGTTCATTTATTTATTTTAACGGCCGTTGCGTTTGCTATAATGACAGTTGGGGAGCCTAATGTTCGGATTAATGGATAAGAGTAATAAATACACGTTGTATTAATTAGACTAAACAACGATTGACGCCACGTTTCAATAATATTATCTTTTTAGAATATTTACGTAATATACAATAAAACATTAATTTCTTAACAAAATGATGTTATATGTTGTATCCGATCTATTAAATTTGATAATAAATATATAATTTTGACAAAGCGTGTAACAAATGCGACAAAGTTTCTTTGTTTATAACTGCCCTAGTGAACGTTTGACATTTAGAATTCAAAGTAAATTAATTTACTTTGTTTAAGTACTTTCATAATATGGCGGACAAATTTTATTTTTTTGGTTTACACATTAACGATTTCATGGCTCGGTTATCACACACAAATCTAACCAGTCATTATCATTATCGGACGTTTTCTATCCCCTACTGGATGAAGGCCTCCCCAAGTGTCTCAAATTTTTTCAGTCCATTGTTTTTCGCCACCTCGTATTTCAGCAGAATTTTATAATTTCGTCAGTCCAGTTGGTTTCGTGGCAGTCTGTCTGCCTCTCGGTTCCCCTCATGTGACCTGGCCACTGCCATTTCATTTTTTTGGCATATTCAATAATATCAACAATTATATAACTTAAGTCTTTGAAATGTTTAATCTTCAATTCTACTTCATCACTGACATCTGATAGTTCCTGCATTCTATTTTGAAGAACTTCTGAGATTTTTATGAGAGTTCATAAGAAGATGCACGAATGAGGGATACGAGGGAGGGATACGAGGGAGGGATACGAGGGAGGGAAACGGATGAGGGATAAAAATATGGGATATTCGCCTGGAGACCAGTAAGTTAGTCCATTTTCATAGCTTAGTTTGAAAATTGTAAGAATATTGATGTGACACATATTCTGTGTACGAATATCTGTTTTATTTTTCAAATATATATATATATATATATATCTTAACCACAGGATCAACAAGCACGTTATACGCAAGCACAGGACCAATCCTCTCTCGTTATATCCTATATTTTTCTTCATTTAGAAAAGCGAATTATTATTATTTATACTTAGAGTTTTATAAGTGCTGACTACAGAAAATCTTTTTCATGCCAAAGAAGGTAGCACGAGCTTGCTCAATACGGCATTTAATTTCAACATTAGGATCCCATATTTCATCCCAGATATGTAATACTTTGTATCTTCTCAAATTTTGTCCCAACAATGGAAAGAGTTTCTTTGTCAGGTGTGTTATGTTTGCTAACGAGCATATATTTTGTTTTGGTTGTATCAAGTTCTAACCTTAAAGTCTCAAATGTTATCGCCTTTGCAAAAAAAATAATAGTGAATTGTATTTGGTTTTAAGACTTACCCTGAATACATTTCCAATAGCATTTATCATATCGTAATATGTAAAATGCTTCTATATTTAGATATTTTTTATTTCAAAAGTATTACCGCATTATTTGCTTAAAATATTTTTATATCTCCCTGCGCTGCGACTTGTCTCCGTCCCATAAATTACTCCTTCCCGAGCCGATAAATAGTGGATCCCGCAAGATGATCAAGTTTGCTCCCCAGTCCGATGTAAAATATAGGCTTTGTATGATATTGAAAGGGTGTATGACTGTGTTATACAAAACCTACATCTTTCACCCCTCCCCCTCTGTGGATTCATTTATACCTATTTTTTCCCGATACAGAAGAAAAAGCAATTCATCTTCATTGGGGTAGTTTTTCGAACCAATTTCACATTTGAAGTGTAAAATAACTTTGTTATTTCGAATAAATTTTTTTTGTGTAATTTTTTGAAAGTAAAATAAGATAAAAGTTTACTGATATTTTTTTACAGCGTGTTTTATGGGAAGTGAACTACAATACAATACAATATAAACACATTTACATATTAGAAATAAATAGCCATTTTAAATTATAGTTAAATTAAAGCTAATATTTTGGGCGGAGCGCATCGGATATCACCTCTGATTTAGCCTTGCCCTGACTATTTTACTAGACTGCCATATATGTTAAATTTGCAGTTTTATTCATGGTGTTTAGATGTTATTTAGTTTTTAATAATTAAAAAATAAATACATAATAAATAAGTAGAATACCTAAGAATTGTAATAAAATTATTTTGGATGTAACTCCGAATATCAGACAACGTTGCTTCCGACTGAAATCGACCCATTTGAATCCTATATCGGGTCCATATTAGAATTTTTTTTGTATTAATGATTGATTTCTAATTAGTGTTAAATATATTGTACAGTTTAACTTACCATCACACTGTTTCTGCGCCGGAGTAAGCAGAGATGATGGAGTTCCATACTCTTCTGTCCTGACGCACAATTTTCACTTCACACACATTCAAAGGAAAAGCAAAGAGGATAGAGCATTACACTCTTCTTTACCGGCACACAACTCTTGCCTCTTTCACGTGCATACATCTTATCATGCCTGGTCATACCTGGTCTTTTGCAAACTTTCTTTATTTCTGGTACTATCAACCCTCGCGTCATAATGTTTTTAAATAATAACTATTCATTTTTTTTTTAAATCTTTATTACCGCCCTATTCTTGTTCATTCGTTCCACATGACTAAACTAAATAAGCTTTCCATTCTCAATTCTTATTATCCGTAGAATTATATTAGTTATAATTCAATTTGATTTAAAAATTATCGCTGAAAAATATCCTATGATTTCCGATATATTTAATATTTTAGATAAAAATGTATTAAAGTATTGTGGCGAGGATTTTTGAAATTTTCCGGTAGACATTTAATTTTGTTAAGGTATTGTGTGGAGACATCTATTTGTCAGTTAACGGTTCGTAAACATAAATGACGCTCGATAAGTCACGCATAGTATATCGACATTTCCAGAAACGGCTATATAGCGGCCGCCAGTTCAGTTTATGTTCAATTTCCGAGAGAATAAGTGGAGCAACCCAATTTAATAGTTACGTAAGGTCTGGATATAGTTATAAATAATCTGAAATACAAGGTTTTTTATAAATTTTAACCAAAGATTGCCAAATAGCGACTTATCTTTGATGTCATAGCCATCAAAACTGTCCCTTTTGGAGAATGTAGAGGCCTCTTTGGGGTTCTTCCTGCTACAGGCCTGGAATTCTCCTTATTGACATGCCCATTCAAATAAAAATAAGCTCGTTAGAGAACAAAATATTGTTGAAATTGGTAAACCGCTCGAACATTGTCTCAGCGAATCTCTTAAATTTTGCACCTTATATAGGTGTAGTTTCAAAATTCGACGAAAAGTTGATCTTGGTATCGCCATAGCAGCAGAACGCTTATAAGTCGACAATCCCGGATCTTCTCGTGCAGACTCGTTAACTTGCACATCACATTTTCTTTGCTTCTCCTGCTCCATGGCAGCCCAGTTTTCTTCTTATTTAGCGTTGAAGTAGACTCCTCGTACTTCTTGAGCCACGATTTAATTAAATTGACACTCGGACATTGATTCACACTGCAATCGATAGTGAGCGAGAAACAGGCGCCAAACGATCACATAACAATCGTTGTTTTTTAAAACAGTTTTACGCAGAACACGCGTTATTCCCCTGTGAAGCAGTCCATTGCAACTAAATTTCCAAGGACCAAACTTCGCGCAGAAACCATTTAAAAAATGCAAAAACTTATGATTTATAAGAGTTAAAGAAAATTTAAATTACCCTGATTTTCTCAACCAAGTCAATGAGTTATTTAATATTTAATTCATTATCATTTCGTCTCCTAATCGGGGGTCAAAATCTCACTTGTCTCACGCTACTTCGATACTTATTGACCAATGATGAACCGCCTTTCTTCCGAAGTTTCCAAGAAGACGCATTTTAATAGTCCTTTCTCTGGCATTGTTCGTACGCAGTCATGCTGTGAACTCGCGTTACCGTTAGAAATTATAGTTTTATTAGCCTTTGAAATGTGAAAAAATGTTTAATGCCATAAATTTACTATAAATATTGAGCAATAAATACAAAAAATATATATTATATTATAATTCTGAGCATTCATCAAGTCCTGTACAGGAGGTTGCATTGTAAAATACAACTTTCATTTTTATCTATCTTTCTTTAATTAGTGAGGAAAAGACACCATTATTATAATTCTGAGCATTCGTCAAGTCCTGTACTGGAGGTTGCATTGTATAATACAACCTTCATTTTTATCCATCTTTCTTTAATTAGTGAGAAAAAGACACCATTATATTCGTATGTGTGTTATCATTTTCACTGTGAAATTAATGTGTAATTTCTATCATGGTATTTTTTTAACGTATTATTATAAATTTACAACGGATTAAATTGAAAAATAATTATTTTGTAGGATTTGCCTTACATAATTTATTGTTCACTAGTTATTTCTAAGCGTAAATATTTTCCTTTAAATTAACTAAAATATGATTTGCATTTTGCGTGTATTTACTTAAATATTACAGGCTTAATTAGGGTGGTAGATTTGTGTTACAGCATAGTTTGGGAAAGGTTAAAATAACTTATCCACTTGTGTAGGTTTTCTTATATACAATAAATACAAATACACACAAATATTTAAGCGCACCATAAATTTATATTCAAAATAAAATATTTGCAATTTTTATATCGTCTAAAAATAATTCACCATTGAAACTTCGATTAATTTTCTATCCCTTCCAATACAATCACCCACATATTTATTTTCCGTATTGAATTTCACATTTTTACGTAAAAAAGAAAATTTCGCCCTTGAATAATTATTGCGTCGGATGATGAATTGTATTTTTTCCATAATCCATAAATAAATAGGCTTATTATCATGTGAATACCGTATCAGTTATTGGATTAAAGCCACGGTTTCAACATATATAAAATATGTTTAATATTCTTTCGAACTATTCAATACTATTATTTTTATCATTAAACTCGTACACATCATAAATTCCGTTGCAATAGAAAGTTCCCGGTGGTGACTATATTTTTTCGATAGATAGATTTTTTATTTCATCATGTTATGAAAAATTGCTACTTCACAAATAAAATGTGATTTTATTGAAATTAATATAATTATTAACGTTAAATGTTTTGTTTAAAAGTCCACGCGCTTTTTAACTACTTTTTTTTGAGAAACATACAAGCTTACAACGGGAAAAAATACATATATAACCAATAAGGTAACGTATTATGTAGATAGAGTTTAATGGCGTTGTTTCATGTCACTATAGACAAACTGGTTTAAATGCTCTACTACCAGCAATACAAAGTTCCCCGTTTGAATCCCGGTAGTGAACAAATTTTTTTAATTTATCTCATTTATTTTATGTTTTCTGAACAATTAAAATCAAATTACTGTAACCATTAATACATGTTAAATATTTCAGTTCTCATTTATAAAAACAACGAAAAGATTTATATTTTCGTTTTGTTTGTAAATTTGCTGTGCGTTGTAAATAAAATATGTAAATTATTTAGTAGCAAAAGTCAAGAATGTATACCGTACGTACCACGTACCGCATTTGTACATTGTACAAACCAACACATCATGTCTAATTCCGTAAGGGTATCAAAATAAATAAATCACTTGTTTCATACGCATTATAGAAAAAGATTGGTTTTCAGATTATTAAATTTTTATCTTCATATTGTATTTCATCGCTCCTACATAAATCATTTATTCCACTTTAATTAAATCGTAAGATATTGTGCAACGATAAGCTTTTCTGGAAACTGAGCAAACTCTTATACGACAGAGTAATGTGCTCAATAACAAACTGTAAAATGCTCAATTAAACTTTGAGAATTGTTTTTATTTTCCCAATAGTTTTACGCGAAAGTTTTAGCGGGGATTCGATCACAGTTTGGCCTTTAGAATAAGACGATGATTTCTGAAGTTGTTTAGCAGAGATTACAAAACGTATTTTTGATTCAAAGTTTTTCCATTACAAGTCATTTACACCCAAGAAAATAGCTGGTTATCGCTTTATTAAGGCCTTCAACAGACGTGTTTTATGGGGCCTATTATTACACCAACATAAAAGCTTTGTGTTTTAATAAACACAAAGCTTTTATGTTGGTGTAATAATTTCAGAATAATTTCTGAGTATTATTTTCGTACTCTAGATATATATATATATATATATATATATATGTTCTTAAACCCACAAATTTATTAACTCTTTATGAGTAAATAAATTTAATAGCGTCGTTTTACAATCTATTATAACGTAACAAAACACGTTTATAATACATAGTATTATAACGCGGTATGAACCTCATCTTAATCATTTTTTGAAATTATCACGAATAGGCTTTTCATAGCAGTCAACACCAATCTTCCCTTTACGGTGTGCGAGTGTGCGTACGCACACTATTTGTCATCATAGCGCACACAAAAAAATATAACGCGCACACAATTTTTAACAAGACTTCTTCATGTGCCGTCTTCTTTCGACTTTTGGTGATCACGTTGCAATGTATTAATTTGTCCTGTACCACATCGTCAATATTTTGAATATCGAACCATCTTTTGAGTTTTTCCAGCTAAGAAAATCTTTATATTTTTCATTGCAAAGGATGTATCCGAAGAATGCAGCATTATTTTATAATTGTTATTAATTTCTTGACTTAATTAAGCATCTTAATACATCTTCATTAGT
>JAINEB010000111.1:0-26348 GCA_022840565.1 Eubasilissa regina | reverse complement strand
TTACGATACGCCTTAGAGAGGACATTCCAGCTTTTCTCGCTACACAGAACTAATCGGTTGGATTTCAATTCTGTACCGCAAACATTAACGCTATTGGTCGGTGTCGGTTCTCTATCGCCAATCGTAATCTCATCGGAGGGCCGGACCCAGTGGAGCAGGTCGGACCCTGGCCCCGCCCCCTAGCTAGCTAGTTTCTTGAACATTGCTTCTTGATGGGCGGTGACAATATTCAAATCATAGGACTTCCCTTTCTGCAAATACTGACCAATATCTATGTTTGTTTTCCAGATCAGTTCAGAGCCGAGCACCAGTCCCGCCAGCAGCTAGCGGTGAGTCGATATTTTATTTATCAATTTGTTCATCGGTGTTATCTGGGAATGTTTCTCTCTCTGTTCTTCGTGTGTTTCCTGTTTCAGATTCTTAATTCGCGTTATATCTTATCTACAATAACCTTGTTTACAAATTTTACTTATCTGTTTATGAATATGATTTTAAATAATCAGTGAAAAGAAAATAAATAAATCTAGTGAAAAATTAAAAGTGAACGTTTGGGGCCCAATTGATCATTTTGATGTATTCAAAATGTTATCGGAAGTAGTTATCGTCGAAGGAGTTATCGTCGCAAGGGTCGGTCCAGGTGGAGGACATCCGCATCCGCATTGCGCTTGAGGCTCTACGAGACGCATTCGGCAATCTTTAAAGATCCGCAAAAATACGGGGTCGGCTGCCCACTGTCGCGTGGAAGCCGAAACTCCCTCGGATCCCTAATACTACCGAATAATACTAGAGAAGCTGCGCTGTATTATAGAGCTATATTCTTTGAATAATGAGAGCGAGGAGCGAGGAGCCAGGAGTGGAGATGGTGATGTATCTCTACAGTCTAAAGCCAAGATATTGAAGATAAATCTCTACAATAGAAGTCAGTTTTTAATCTTAACATACAATCTTAATTAATACATTTCACTTGCTCAGACGCTAGACGGTTTCAAGTATTATTTCAAACAAAGCTTTCTTTTCAAAATGTAATAATTCGTTACTGAATTATATTTGTACGGGTCGCATTCTTTATTTGTATTTTGGACTGAAAAAATACATATTTTGTACTAATAAAGTGGAATATTTTGGACATTGACTTACCGCTTACATATTTAGCGTCATTTTTTTAAAAGAGTTCGATATTACGTAATTATGAAACAAACAAATCGGGATATTAGAATGAATTATTTGAAACGAGAGCAGACACTGGTCGGCTGACCTCGGAATGATTTAAATACAATAAAAATAATGGTTTTTATAAGGAACTGACCTTTTCTATCATCGTTCTTCGTTTCGGACCGACTTCCATCCGTATAAACTGAACCGCCGCCCCCAGCTGCACCCTGCTTCTTCAACACTGTATTTAATTCATCGGAATGGCAACACTCACGCTGCTGCTTCCACGCGAGTCCGCAATATTATTTAGAAATGAGTTATTTCTCACAGCCTGTTCATGCGAGGAAACTGACCATTCTCCCTTTCTACCATTACTTACGTATAGAGATCTAGCCCTCCCGACTGTACGACCGGGATTAGTGTACTTTGGAATGGATGCTGCATCGTTATGGCATTGAGATCGGTTCCGACGCTATCGAGCCTCAGCACGTCACGACCGGCGGGCGCAGTTGGCGAATAGGGAATAGGGAATAGGGAATATTAGGATGTGACCTCGTCTCTTCACGGAGTCGGAGGTGGCGGTATTCGAGAAGGAGGAAATAAAGGCAACGCGCACAACACTGGTAGCTGATGAATGTTTGGAACGAGTGGGCGGTTTGTGTATTTAGGAAGTGCGTTTGGTAGAAAGGGAGGGTGGCTGCAGGGAATAAAGTGGATTGGAATGGAATACAATCTAATGGGGACTTGTCAACCGAGGCGAGACTAGCGGTACACAATGGAGTATGGAAGGCGGGTCCAGCCTGACCGGATGCAGTGGAGATTAGATGACTGAGGATACAGTAATCAGGAGAGATTGTAAAGCTGATCTTAGCGTAGTAAATAGGATAACAAAAGGATTACCAAGGTTGTTAAGTCATATGGAACGAATGAATGAGAAGAGACCAGTAAGAAAAATATATAACGCAAGTGTTGATGGCACCAGAAATAGAGGACGTTCGCGGAAGACTTGGCTTGACCAGACACTAGAAGATGGTCCTGTTAGAAGCCTCAGTAATCGACGTACATTATATAAGATATTCTAGGAGGAAAGTAAGGAAAGTAGGTGATAAGTGTTTGAAACCAGTAGACGGTTTGTGCATTTGAGAAGTGGGGTTGGTAGAAACGGAAAGGCTGAGAAATATATCGAGAGCAGAGACTGCAGGGAATAAGGGGGACATTATTGCTAATGGGGCAACACTACCGACACTGGTGCATGGGAGTGAGGCTTAGAGCGGCAGAAGAGGAACGAGAGCAGACTGAATGCAGTGGAAATGAGATCACTCAGACGTATGTGGCAGATCCTTTTATAACAGAGTAAAATGCTTCTGCCCATATTGTTGGAACCATATAAACATATCCCGTGCAGGGGCGGACTGGTATATCGGCACTTCTGATGTAAAGTAATGTCAACTGGAAATGTGAATTATCGGGAACGCAATTTAAAGATTGTCAAGTTTACCGTGAACCCAAATGTGAACCGATTTATTTCTAATTCAGCGCCGGTATGTACTCTCATCTGAGATAATGCATTTTTATAATTTCTTTACGTATCTTGGAACTACGGACATTCACTATTGTGTATGGCTCATATACAGCATTCCTTATAACAGATCTAGTCCACAGCTAATGTATGGCTCATATACAGCATTCCTTATAACAGATCTAGTCCACTGCTAATGTATGGCTCATATACAGCGTTGCTTATAACAGATCTAGTCCACAGCTAATGTATGGCTCATATACAGCATTCCTTATAACAGATCTAGTCCACAGCTAATGTATAGCTCACATACAGCATTCCTTATAACAGATCTAGTCGACAGCTACTGTATGGCTCATATACAGCATTCCTTATAACAGATCTAGTCCACAGCTAATGTATGGCTCATATACAGCATTCCTTATAACAGATCTAGTCCACAGCTAATGTATGGCTCATATACAGCATTCCTTATAACAGATCTAGTCCACAGCTAATGTATGGCTCATATACTGCATTCCTTATAATAGATCTAGTCCACAGCTAATGTATGGCTAACATACAGCATTCCTTATAACAGATCTAGTGCACAGCTAATGTATGGCTCACATACAGCATTCCTTATAACAGATCCAGTGCACAGCTAATGTATGGCTCATATACAGCATTCCTTATAACAGATCTAGTGCACAGCTAATGTATGGCTCATATACAGCATTCCTTATAACAGATCCAGTCCACAGCTAATGTATGGCTCATATACAGCATTCATTATAACAGATCTAGTCCACAGCTAATGTATGGCTCATATACAGCATTCCTTATAACAGATCTAGTCCACAGCTAATGTATGGCTCATATACAGCATTCCTTATAACAGATCCAGTCCACAGCTAATGTATGGCTCATATACAGCATTCATTATAACAGATCTAGTCCACAGCTAATGTATGGCTCATATACAGCATTCCTTATAACAGATCTAGTGCACAGCTAATGTATGGCTCATATACAGCATTCCTTATAACAGATCTAGTCCACAGCTAATGTATGGCTCATATACAGCATTCATTATAACAGATCTAGTCCACAGCTAATGTATGGCTCATATACAGCATTCCTTATAACAGATCTAGTGCACAGCTAATGTATGGCTCATATACAGCATTCCTTATAACAGATCTAGTCCACAGCTAATGTATGGCTCATATACAGCATTCATTATAACAGATCTAGTCCACAGCTAATGTATGGCTCATATACAGCATTCCTTATAACAGATCTAGTCCACAGCTAATGTATGGCTCATATACAGCATTCATTATAACAGATCTAGTCCACAGCTAATGTATGGCTCATATACAGCATTCCTTATAACAGATCTAGTCCACAGCTAATGTATGGCTCATATACAGCATTACTTATAACAGATCCAGTGCACAGCTAATGTATGGCTCATATACAGCATTCCTTATAACAGATCTAGTCCACAGCTCTTCGTACATGAATAGCCACCCCAATTATGAAACGAAGATGATTCAGAAGGTTTTCGATATTAAACATCTCGGCTGAGTTAATTTATTATTTTTATTTTCCACCCTCGCGCACACTAGGTGAAGTGATGAATCACTGCTCCCTGTGCGTATTCAACTGCCTGGACCTAATAATGAGTTACCGATCTCGTCTTCAGAGTATATGCCAGCCACGACTAATGAAAACTTGTCACCGTGATCACACCGAGCATTTCCAATTTCCTCACTCACAATGGACTCATCCCCACTCCAAATCTCAATCTGGTTGTCTTATTCTTCTTCTTCTTGCGCCCTATCCGTTCAACGGACGTTGGCTATCATCGCCTTATTGAGTGCCAAACCATTTAATATTTTCATTATTAAAAATATATAAATGTCCGCAACTCAGTGTGAATACAGGGCGAAGACTAATTAAATATTGAATAGTATTAAATTAGGGCGAATTAGGGCGACATTACGGTTGTACCATTCAATAATTGTAGATCTCCATTAGTCTACCGTTCTAAGAGTGCAGTAAGCTATCGAGGTATAGAGAGCTTCTTGTATAAAGGCCTGCTCTGGTCGGTGTCCGATCGAAGCCTATAAACTAAATTCCGTCACCAGGAGTCGCAGGAGCCTTTTATTTGATTATTTAAAATATGCGCATAAGGGATAATTAGTTTAAATGTTTGAACCATTTAATAGTATCAAATTGTCTAAACTCCCTCCTGGACCTGCAATGATCCGGTACACCGGACATCTGAGACGCCTTCGACCGTCCGCGAGAAGATGCACGAGACGATGCCTTCTGGCATTGGACGTTCTATCCTCTGCGCGTACCCCTAGTTAGTCACCGAGTCGGGAATGTCGGGAATGAACCATATTCATGAAGTGTGGACAATCCCCTATCAGTAATGTCATTCTAAAAACTTCAAACAAACAGACAAGAGTCGGAAGGAGATTCTTCTCGTACTATAGCCTAATAAATAAAGCCTAATTCTTATTGTGAACTTGTAATTGTTCAGAACAGACGCTCTGGGGTATTTTAAATACGAGATACGAGAGGTATTACGCAATTGCCAAGAGATATACATATTGGAGTGAGAGGGGTTGTATAAGAATAATGATTAAATGGATGCCTACTCGTCTGCAGAAGTGGAGGTCGAGGGTTCGATTCCCCCCCCTTTGTAATTACGGTTATAACTCGGAGAGATATATTATTGAGATGTGTTATTGATAAGGGGTGACATTAACTTCAGGGTCTGGCGCTCGGAGCCACTGCTCTGACCAGACACTTGTGGACGATCTGTTTATCATTGCCGAGAAGTTACTTGACTTTAGATGAACCGTGAAATATTACAGCCCATTTTCGATGCGCTTTAGGTCCGTATTTGCATGACGGCTGTCTTGTGGAAGATGGAGTGAACTCTCCAAGAAGTTGTCAGTCTGGACCGTCCAGTCGGCCAAAAGGTTGGCCTTCAATTAATCAATTATAAGATAAGATGATATATTTACTAAAGAGTATTGTAGATTTAGCAATTAACCACGTGTGGAGGGGGGTGCAGGCTGGCGGTAGGTTTTCAGAAGGTCAGTGGAAGATGACGGCCTTTGAATTAAGTCAAGTTAGTCAAAATACTCTCCAGCAGTTCGATATTCTAGTCAGGAAGACGCGCACCCCTGGGCTGGGGGAGGGTTCTCGCCTCGCAACAGGGAGCTAATGGCGATCCATTATTGAGTAAGGGCAGGCTCATCGAGGTCTGCAGATTCACTCAGGTTCATATTCACAGCAGGCAGAGTATAATATCATTGCAGACAATTTTGATAACGCTTTGTTTGAGTTTGAGACTAGTGTCGTTTTATAGAGTTAGGTCCGATGCGGCATTTGGAGATTTAGGTTGATCACTGCACAGGGCTGTCCCGGTGGTCCCACCTTCACGGTCTACCGGTGCAATACGGAACAGGACTTCTCTATGTAGGATTGACATTTGGAGTACTCGCTCACGTAGACTAAGGTTGGGGGTTCGATTCCCGCACCCGATAGTCGTTATGCTCTTGCCAAGAGGGGGTTATATAAAGAGAATGATGAAGGGGACGCCAACTCGATTAAATGAAAATGTAAATGAATAAAATGGAGGTCGAGGGTTGATCCCCGTAACCTCACCCACCCTAACACATTACAGTGACGCGGGTGGCTTCCATCCGGAGGGAGACTAGGGCACAGGAAGTGCGACCATAGCAAGTGTCAGTTGGTTGACAGCAGTCGGTAATAGAACTGGGTACAGAGTCCGGCACTAACAGAGCAGGAGTCCTGCAGAAGGGTCGCGGAGAGGTGGGCGAGGTGGGTTAGCTCTCGATATTATAGTTGGTAAAGGAGATTGCATGCAGGTTCTGCCCATCAGCGAGGATATGCAGGTCTAGGTTTTGTGTGGATACAGTCACTGTACATTTGTCTCGCACTGAGTGATGTGCAAAACATAGGACAGGGTCAAAGGCATTAATTCTAAAGTTCCTCAAAACGAAACTAAAATAGGGATGTCCAACTTCTCTTGGCGCGCGGGCCATTTTGTGCCAAATAAGTGTAAGTGATACAAAAATAAATTAAAAAATAATACGTAACTATGAATAATAAGAAATATCAGAATCAAGGTATTGAATGGGAGCGTTGTGGCTGTAATAGTAATAGTCACAAGATAGGATAATTAGTATATACAAGTTACACCCAGAGGGCGCTTCTCTCATCTGATTCATCCCATACTATCTTTGTATTACAAATTGTTGTTTCAATTCATTGAAATAAGTCTCTGATGCACTGTTCCTCATGGCGGAGGGCAAGGTGTTGGACTTGGACTTCCGGTCGGTCCAACTGAAGTAGGGCGTCTACTGTTCATGTTGTCTGGGATGCAGAGCTCTTGAAAATACAGAGGCGCCATGTTATGGTCGCGTTGTACATCAACAAGCGCAAATTAAATTCAACTCGTTCAGGGAAACGGAGCCAATATAGTTCAGGCAAAAAGGATGTTATCTGAGACAATTTAGGAACTCCATATATTATCAGCGCTGCCGCATTTAGAATGGGTTCTAATCTATCCAGCTGAAACGTTGGCAGGCCAGCGTAGATGCTGTTACAGTAGTCCACACGTGACACCACGATGAGTAGACGGGCTGCCTCAGGGGGAAGATGTCTCATGAAAGATCCGGATCAATGTGCACGCCCAACAACTTAACTGCAGACTTAGCATTTGTGAAGCAGCTTAGGTGGTTTGGTCATATGGAACGGACAGATTGGTGTTGAAGAATGCTAAGAAGGCTATATGACGAAAGTGTGAATGGCACCATAATACAGGACGTCCGCGGAAGATTTGACTCGAACAGGTACACTAGACACTGGAAGACGGGCGGGTTAGAAGCCTCAGCAATGGGCGAGCTTGCATGAGAAGATGAACGAACGTGATGAAGCAAGAACCGCGTGTCAGGTCAGGAGATGGCGAGTTAGTTAGTTCGTTAGTTAGAAACGCTGATAATATTCGCCGTCTGTCGGAGAGGCCAGTGATGGTGCGGAACAGATCTAAATATTTCATTAAATTGTAATTATTAGTATTTTAGCTGTACTTGAACTGTCTGATATCAATAATCTAAGGTATCCAATAATCCAACCCTCTCATAGACCGCAGTAGTCTGCGAGAGACGCTCACATGCAGGCGGTGACGCGGCTTAGAAAGATGAATGGTTAAAGTTGGTTATCTATTTAGTGTTATTTTATGGCTAGAAGCTAGTCGAACTAAAGGGGCGAGACTCTGGACCAGCCGGCGCTGGGGGTCCTCAACGCGAGGGCCGAGAGCCAAGATCACAGGAACAGAACATTGAATAGGCGCTGCAGCAGGCGGCCAAGGTTGATCGGTTAGTTAGTTAAAAGCGACCTATTTTTAGGACCACTGGAATATTATTTTAAACAATTGAATAATTTGAATAGAATGCGCGTTAGGTGAGTTTGTCCTACCTAGCTGATGTGTTGGGGACACGTGATTCAATACTCAGCTGATGCACGGGCTCGACTCCCGGTAAGGGCAGGCTCGGCTAGATGTGTGGGGCTCAGCGAGGTTTGTAGGATTGTCAGGTTGACGGTCGCAGTGCAGGCGGAGTAGAATATCTTGGAGTGGAGAAGATTGAAGATAACTTCATCCGGGCTCTAGACAAGTGGTGGTTAATGGGGTGTATTGCAGGTGGAAGGTGGCCGCTGCTCAGGGCTGCCTCGGGAAGGGGGTGGGGACGAGTGCGTAGGATCGGAGTAGAAGCCGAGGGAAATAAAGTCAGGGGTTGGAATGATGCACTCGGTTGTCATCAGATTAAGCTTATATGAACAAGAGTGCTGGAGGAGGTGCCCGCTCACTTGCAGAAACAGAGGTCGAGGGTTCGATCCCGCACCTGGTTATTATAGAGGACGAGTTAGATCCCGCACCCGAGAGTCATCATACCCTGGAGTAAGAGGGGATATACCAAAAGAACGAATGTGATTATACTAGCGCGGGTGGAGAGAGATCAGGGCTCCGTGCGGAGCATCCGAGGGGATGCAATCAGTGCGGGTGCTGTCGGTGAGGGATGATAATTAACTCATTAAATATCTCTCCTTAATATATCAGTTGTATTAATGTTTACATGTCTAGTGTAATAGATTAATTCATTTAATTCTGGCGTCTCCCATCAGATTCTCCGTAATATAATTAATATAATATTAATTAGAAAGATATCCATATAAAATCAATTTAATCTAAAAATATTGTTGTTGCGCCACCGGGATTCGAACCTGGATCTCTTTCCTAACGGGGGAAGGTGCATTATCCAACAATGCTACAGAACCTGTTTGATATGAATACCTCCCTTCTTGTATTGTCTGTATTAGGTCTGTTCTGAATACTTACAACTCTCTCCTAATAAGGAAATGTATTCGATTGCAACTTAATTACTAGGTTCATTAGATAGTTTTGATATATACCAGATATGTACACGATCAGAAGCAGGACTCTCTGCGCCAGAAACAGAATCTAAGCAGAGCGGATGAGAGTGTAGAGAGGGTCAGATAGTGATGAGCTTCCTCATCATATTTGAAATAGTTCACGATTCTGGTTCTGACAGACAGCCAGGCAGCTGGTGGAGACGGTCCTGTTAGAAGCGAGGAGCGTGTATCGGAAGATATATGAATGTGGATGAGGCGAGAATTGTGTTTCAGGACAGACAAGTGTGGCGCTCCATCCTCTCTGCCCACCCGGCGTGGTGGGGAGTTAGTTAGTTTGAAAATGACTATCCACGAAAGCTATTATTATGACCTCATCAGGAGAGGCCAGCGCTGGCCCGACAAGGCTTTACTTGGATTGCGGTAGTCGGTGAGAGACGCTCTGGTGTCAGAGAGTTGTTCAGGGTTAGAAAGGTTTTGAGAAGTGAGTAAGGGAGACTTGTAATCCATGATTGATTTTGTGTTAGAGGGAGCTAGCGGAACTGAAGGGGTGTACCCCTGGTGGAGTGGGGTGGCCGGTCGAGCCGGACTGTAGTAACGATGTTAGATCACCCGGGCGGGTAGGTTCAGCCAGGGCAGGCACATTGCAGGAAGACTGACATCAACGGTCGGTAGCGAGACAATAATTAATTGTCTATGAAAGAAAGGGAAATAAGGTTAACAGTGGCACAGGTGGACCAGGAATATTTCCGAACGACCTGGTAACTCGGAGTCGAGCCGGGAGATAGTCGAGATGATAGATGTAGACCGGGGCGGGTCCTCAGTCCTCATAGCGCCGTGTAGCCCACGAGGCGAGCCGATATCGATTACAGTCATTGGAACAGATCACTGGATAGTGGCTGCAGTCGGCTGAGACGGTCTGTTAGTTGGTTCAAAAGGAGCTAGTATTAGAAAAGGTGTCAGTATAGTGAGCGAGATTAGGCGGTTTGGTCACATGGAACGGATCAAGGAGGAGAGAATGGTAAGAAAGATATGCGACGCAAGTGTTGATGGGACCGGAAATAGAGGTCGTCCACGGAATCGGCGAGCTTGTATGAATGTGGATGAGGCGAGAATTGCATGTCAGGACTGAAGAGCGTGGCGCTCTATCCTTCCTGCCTACCTGATGGCGAGGCAGTTAGTTAACTAGTTAACTCACTCTGATAATATTCGGCGATTATTAGAGAAGCCAGTGGTGAGGCGGAACCGATCTGAATACTTCACTCAATACTAATTACAAGTGTTTACGCTTCTTTATATAGGTATCCAATAATCGGAGGTCTGTGAGAGACGCTCACACGTCAGAGGGTCGTTGCGGCTCAGAAAGGTTTTGAGGCGGAGTTAGTGAGACTCTAGACCGAGGGCCGAGGGCCAGGTAGCCCACTAGGCGAGCCGATATAGATTGTAATCATTGTATACTGAATAGTGGCTGCAGTCGGGTCAGGTGGTCGGTTAGTTAGTTGCAGACGACCTATTTTTAGGAAGGTAGGAATATTATTTGAAAAAATGGAATTATTTGATCTGAATGTGCGTTACGTAAGTGAATGTGAAGTACGAGAATGTTCAGCTGATGTACGACGGGCTCTACTGGGTAAATAGGAACAGGTGTTATAGATCAACGGTCACTGACTCGGGTTCGACTCCCGGCTGCCCGGATGGTCTCCGAGGGTTGAACCATCATATTGGGAGATGGGGCCGTTTATGTAGGATCGGCTCAGAAGCAGGGCGACAGGTCGGGGGAAGAGGGCTGACGTTAATAGGAATGCCCGCTCCTTTGCAGAAACAATGGTCGAGGGTTCGATTCCCGGACCCGGTTTTTATAGACGACGAGTACTCGCTCAATTAGATGAAGGTTCAAGGTTTGATTCCCGCATCCAAGAGTCATTACTCAGGATTATATAAAAAAAAAGAATAAATGGATGCATACTCGCTTGCATAAATGGAGGTCACGGGTTCGATTCCCGCACCTGAGAGGTATTACGCAATTGCCAAGAGAATTACATATTAGAGTAAGAGGGGTCGTATAAAAATAATGATTAAGTGGATGCCCACAGGGCTGGAGAAATGACGGTCGAGGGTTCGATTCCCCCCGTCCAGAGGGCTCAGTGTGAAGATGCAACCGTTGTGGGTGAGGGATTGATGAGGGATGACATTACCTTGACAGCAGCAGGACTGTCGGCGCCAGGAACAGAATGGAGCTGACAGAAGAGGGACGAAAGTGGACTGAATGCAGAGAAAATCAGATCACTTAGGCGTATATGTGGCAGATCCATTTATGACAGAGTGAAGAATGAAGAAATAAGGAAAGAATGTAAAGCTGATCTGAGTATAGCGAGGAAGATTGAGAAAGGGCCACTCGGGTGTTTAGCCATATGGAACGGATGAATGAGGAGAAAATGGCAAGAATGATATATGACGCAAATGTCGATGGCACCAGAAAAAGAGGACGTCCGCGGAAGACTTGGACGACCAGCTAAACCAAACACTGGAAGACCCTCAATACCACTGGAAGACAAATATTTAGTTACAGGAAGCAATTCTTCCTTTGGGTATGACAGAGTGAAGAATGAAGAGTGAAGAATGAAGCTGATCTCAGCATAATAGAATTATTCGGTTTGGTCATATGGAACGGACACAAGTGTCGACGGTAACGTACGCGGAGGACGAACGGATGAAAGTAAAATTGTGTGGCACTCTAACCTCTCTGTCTACCCCGGCGGAGAAACGGCGCGGTGGATGAAACTGTTTTATCATCAGATAAAGGTTGTGGGCCGGCCCCGCTGCGAGTGGCCAGTGATGACGCGGTGCGAATCTCAATGTTGTATTGAACTGAATTTCTGACTATATATTGTGACTATATACCGTATAAACATACTCAAAGCGGGAGAAGACACCTCCATCGAGCGGAGCAATTTAAACATTGTCAAGTTCACCATCAATCCTAACGAAGATCATGCAGAAGTATTCAATGCGGCGCAGTCTCGAATGGCATTAAACTGCGGACAGAAATTGTGACTCGTAGAATAACTGACTTGGGATTCGTTGATTACCATTAGCCCTAGAGATAGACAGAAGGGTGCACTTTGAATATATGCTACAGTTGGACAGATATGGCCTGTACTCGTCGTGACCGATACGTGAGCGATACTCCCTCTTGTGACATATCGTGCCCGTCCACCGAGCAGGGCGCGAGTCCACCGAGTGCAGTGTGCTCATCGCGGTGTTCGAGAAGGAGGAAAGCTGAGCACTCGGAGGTGATGAATGTTTGTGTGTTTCGGGAGGAGGGTGACTGCAGGAAACAAGGTGAATGGAATTATAGCTAACGGGAAGTTGTCGACCCGAGCCAAACTAGCGGTACCGACACTCGACACTCGTGTGTGGAAGTGAGATTGGAGAGTAATTGAGATCGCTCAGGCGCGTGTGTGGTAGATCCATATATGACAGAGTGAAGATTGAAGAAATAAGGAAATAATGTGATCCGATCTTAAAAAATACAGTGAGTAAGATTAAGAAAGGATCACTAAGGTACGTGACGCAAGTGTCGATAGCACCGGAAGCAGAGGACGTCCGCGGAAGACTTAGCACCGCCGGGTAAACCAGATACCGGAGAACGGTCCTGTCAGAAGGAAGTCTAATCGACGAGCTTGTATGAGAAGAGTGTGGCGTTCTATCCTCTCTACCTGATGATGAGTTTGTTGGTTAGTTGCGTCGTAAATAATATATAAATTTGACATAGGATAAAGAGTGTGAAATGGCTTGAACCGCTAATGTTAGTCACTATTTTAAATAGAATGTGCTTCCAATCAAAGCATGTCTAAAGTACAATAGAAATGGAATATTGCAATAAGCGTTCTCTATGACACTTGTCGATATGGCTCCGAGGCCAGATTTAGTTGTTGGCTTGTAGTGACACCGCCGGTGCTGGTGCTGGATATCGCCAGCGCGATAATCCGAGGCCTGATCCCGCCTACTCTGCGAGACGCGCCGAGGTCAGAGGGTCTAGAGACGGAGTTAGCGCTCGGGGTGATTATATTATAAATCCATCGATTATTCATCAGGCGCTATCTGAAGGGGTGTACTCTTGGTGGGGTAGTCGAGCCGGACAGGCTTTAAATAAAATAGTAAGCGGGTAGGTTCAGCTAAGGCTCGATAGTTCTCGATTCTCGGAGTATCGGCGACAATAATGTATTCTCTGGAAGCGTTCGACATTAAAGAAATGCTAATTCGATTAACAAATAACGCAGGTGACACGAGCCAGGAGACAGTTGACAGTTGAGAGTTGAGATGATGTGTCGGTCGTGCCGGGGCCCGACTCCGGACCGGACGATGCTGGAGCCGCGTTGCATACTAGGCAAGCCAATATTGCACCTAACAGCATATTAAACGGTGGCTCGAGACGGTCGGTCAGTTTGTTAATAAGGTAGGAATATTATCTTAAACAATTGTTGCGCGTTGAGTGAGTTCATCTTACTTAGCTACTACTGATATGTTGGTGATGCGTGGCTGACTGTTCTGCTGGGCTCTCCTCAGTTAATACGAATAATTAATACAATTTGGTGGTCACTGACTCGGGTTCGAGCGGACGTGCGGGGCTCATCGAGGCTTGTAGGGTTATCGGGCCCGCGTTCACAGTACAGGCGGAGTAGAATGTCTTCTTCTAATCCAGTCTGCACCGGAGCTGGACGAGGGTCTGGCGAGGCTACTTCCAGTACCTCCTCTTCCCTCTCTCCAGACTAAGCTCGCCACTTGTGGAAGGAATAACTAGCTCGGTGGTCTCCCGGGACAAGGATCGAACCTTCGTCCGGCGAGCATCTCTAGCCACCAGTTCTGGGATTTCATTTAGAGTCATTGCGTTTTGAACAATTGCACGTTTTGGTTATTAGAACTACGGGTTGCAGTATCGCCTTCTGAGGACTCATCGCTAAACTAAAATTCGGTGACGATCCATTGCACTTAAAACTTCTTCTGCCAGGAAACTCTTCACCCTGCAGGCTCGCGTGTGCCCAGAGAGTGCGTCCAATAGGCAGCCCCCGCCCTAGTCGTCATGGCTTTCTGTAAATCAAACACTACGCGGTCGGCCGTCTGGTCCTCATCTTCATCCTTTGTTTTAGAGTTCGTGACACCTTCAGCCTGAAGTCATGTGTTTTTCATGATTCTTGTCAGTCGGGGCATCTTCCGTGTTACAAGCCGTCGCTTTAAGTTCGATCCCATCGCAGAAGCATGGCAATGCGAGTTGTACCCTGTATTCGGGCAGCGGCCGAACAGAACTAGTTCTCGTCGCGTCATGTTCCTTAATTCCACATTAAGATTAGTAGTGTAATATTTCCGCTTTATGAAGGAAACTGACATCTTCGGGCCTCAGCTCAGGGCGTGCTGTCCTGCACTAGCAGTCTTAGCGGTGCCGCCGTTCTGTTTAATAAAACATCCCTTATTGTTCCCCTGCAGATTGCTAGGGTATCCTGAGAAAGTTTCTTGCGCGCAGTTTGGTCCTGTGTGTCTTCATCAGACTATCGGTACACCCTCGCTGCGTACATTCTCTTTACACCTTTGAGTTTTGTCGCCAGTCAGTCCACTTTTATAATCATTATTTCATGTCTTAAATCATATTCATTTTACCATATTACTTTAGTCTACTTTACTACGAAACCGAAATATTCTTATAACGTTTTGATTGTGACGACGCGTCTCTCTCTTCTCATACTGGCGCGGCTCAGACAAGCTAGCCTGAAGATGGAGATAATACTCTCAATGAGTCTCAATGGCGTCGGGTTTGTCTAATTGTGTTAGCCGCACTGCGCACGAGAAGGCGGGAACTTAATGTCTTCAGATAGAAGTGACGGTAGTATTATATCGTCTATTAGCTTACAGCTGACACTGAAACCAGAATAGTGGCACTTGGAGATTGTTAGAGAGTGAAGACTGTCATAGGTCATCATAGAGTGGGGCGAGGATGGGAGAATCGACAGTCCGCGCCGGTGCTCCCAATTCCTGAAGACCCGTAGGTTATATACTATAGGTCTGGACCACCGAGCCTTCCGACAGTCCGGCCTTCTGTACGAGAAGCTGTTAGACTGGCATATTTACAGAAGGTGTGTCTCTGTAGTACTCAGGCAATCTAGGTTAAGCTGCTGCCGCGTGCGGGATTCTGTTAGGACTCGGTCTGGAATGGCGCGGGTTCAGCGAGGTCTGTCACATTCACAGCAGAATATCTTGGAGTAGTACTAGAAGATTGAGGATAATTCTAATATCGCTCGAGACAAGGATTGATTTTACTGAGATACACATATGTCGAGTGGTTCATTTAGAGGTTTAGCTTTTTCACTCCACAGAGTCTGGGCGGCTCCATCTTCACGGTCTGTCCGCGGGGGCCGACGGACTCACATATTGGAGGAATAGGACTTCTTTACGCAGGTTTAATTTAGATGACGACGACGTGGGGGGTTAGAAATCCAATTTTCGCCACAATTGTGTGTTATTGATGAGGGATGATATTAGCCCCTGCCTGACGGCACTTGTAGACGGTCTATTAGCCATTTGCTCGGAGCGACTTGTCTTCAGCTGAAGCGGGGTATGTTGCAGCAGATTTAGACTAAAATGTCAGTTCCGTGTGGATTCTCCCTTTGCTCGGTGCGCTATATATTCGTATTTGGATCCCTTCAGATTCAAATAGTGATTTGACGGAAAAAAGGGAAATCAACAAACAGCGCCTTGCTGGTATTGTTCTGCTACACTGCTAGCTCGGCTGACTCGCGGCTGGCAACTGGGAAGATGGTGTATATTTACAATTGACTTGTACTACTTGAACTAGCTGCACTAGTGTAGGAACAGAGTAGAGCAGACGCGAGAGGCCCGGGAGCAGGCTTGTCCAAGCCACAATTAAGTTATTTTGAAATGGTGAATTTCTTTTTTCTCTTTTTCCTTTAACGGACGTCACCAGTTCTGGGCTCACTCATCTGTATCACATTTGAACCATCGAACGTTTCGGTTACTAGAATAATGGCTGAACAAAACCTTACGGACCGTGAAGGTTTGGTGATTTAATACAGATAAATGTGTCTTCCTGGTGGGGCGGGGCACCATTCGGAAGCCCTTGCTTTTAATTGGTTACCATCAAAGGAGGGTGGAAATGCAAGATCAACTTGTATTAAATAATTGACCAAACACGACCATGGCTACTGGAGCCATCGTGTCCTCCGCACCTCTGGTAGGTACACTGAGGGGAGATGATTCATCCGTCCGTAGAACGGCTGCTGACACGATAGTCGGCTTCTTCAGGTCTCGGCTCGTGCGTTGTCTCTGATGGCTCGCGAGGTATACCCTAGCTCGCTTTATCTTTATCTGCCCCCAGAAAGAACCACCAGTTGCCACCCGGTCCACTTTACAACCAGTACCCTGCTGACGAGTACCGGAAATCAACCTTTCGCAGTTGTACTTGAATTCCCAAATAACTTAATAAGTTTGCCCTTCGAAGACACATCTCCGCGTTGTCTGGTATTCTGAACAAAAATATCGAGAGCTGGCGGAATTGTGGGTACAGAATCATGAATACGATCAATTTACTCACCATTACATAAATACCTTAAATTATATTAATTTAACCATACTAGTTGGATTTCGATGGGCAGTGAGGGTAGATTCGGGTAGACGCGTGAGGTGTCAGGTTCGCATTCACAGCGGGCAGAGTGGACTCTCTCGGAGTGGTGAAGATGGAGGGTAATTCTGGGCTCGAGACAAGGGTCGTTTTATGGAGTTTCATTCGTGTCAGATGCTGCAATTTGATCAGAGCTAGCTACATACGGAGTCGCTTCTAATTGGGGGAAGAGGATTGAATTAGAGGACGAGCACTCGCCCGCGTAGGGGCGTGAGGGCGAAGGTTCGATTACCACACCCGACAGTCCTTATCCAAAGACAATGATTAAGTGAATTCCTACTCGTTAGAAGTAGAGTGTTAGATTCATGACGCGGCTTCTCGGATTAGAGGGGATGGCATGCAGGTGCTGCCCTGATGGGCAGGATATGCTAGTCTAGGATTTGTGTGGGTAGGCAATGTAGGAAATCGTAGGACTTGAGGAGGAAAGACCGTATCTGACGTGCGCAGGTTCATTCAGGTTCAGCAACATTCACAAAGTCAGAGACCTTCGTTTTTAATTTTCTCAAAATATAAATAATAGAGTCATGGGGGAACCATTTGCTTAGCTCAGCCGGAAACCATTTTATTCCTAGAAATGCGATATTAACTAAATAATTGTTATACAAGGGCGAACTTGAACATTGAGAAATTCCCCAGTAGGCCGGCAGGCATATCATCGATTGTGGCGGGCGTCCCGTGGCGGCCAGCCGTGAAACCTTTCTTCCTATTACGGAGGTTGTATCTCTAGGAGGCCGTTCTTGTGGTTTCATCGCTCTTGTCTTCTGCCGGGGACGGATACTTCCCAGTGCGATTACAGAATTACAGAACCCGGAGCTTCAAGGGGGATACTGTTGCAGAGTAAGCAGAGTGCTACCTGCTGCCTCTGGTTCTGCTCCTGGTACTCGGTAGTAGGATGCTCTAGAGCTATGCACGGAGCGTATTTCAAGTTTAATTACAATCTTGCCCTGACCGGTTTCTCTAGTTGTGGGAATGATCGTGGGTGGGGTCTCTTGGCTCCTTTCTCGCCTTTTATCCCGCATTAGATAATACATAATAGGGGTAGTTCCTTCCCTTCATTATAGTACATCAGATAAGCGATACTTCTAATTCTACCTAAGTACTATAGGTAGTGTGTGTGTAGATATTTCGGGCGGATAGAGGGAGAGATAAAATACCAAATGGGTGCAGCTCCTCAGATGGCGGGTGTGAATATAACGAGCCTATTATAATGTACTTGTTTCTAATTGAGCAACAGAGTGCCGAACTACGCCTGTCAACTCTATATATTTTCATTCCGTTGGCGTTGGCGTCCAAACCAAGTGACGGAACTGTGTTTTGCTATTGCCGTTGCTATTAGTGCTGTTACCTTGCCATGTCAGATGATATTCAAAATAAGCTGCGATAAAATGATTTATATTTGGTAGTTTTTTAGACTAGACATCTCGCTTAGGTAATGACTCCTTTGTATCCGGGGGATTTGTCCATATATTAGCGGATTCAAGATTTGACACTAGAATAATAGACGGTCGTGCGACTTGACGACACGTGTCGACCCTGCGGTGACGCGAGCGAGATCACGTTTCCGAGGTGTCTCTTGTCGGCTTTTTCTTCCTTGTTTCGTAATATCGTCCATCGTCCACCTTGTGACCAGACGCGGCTGCGCGGTGATGGCAGTTCACGGTTACAGTCGCAATAGTACCGGCAGCAGTTTGCTGCTAGTCCTCGGATTGTGGCCTAGTCCTTCCAGCTCAGGATGCGGAAGTACTGAAGGACGTCTTCTCGGACGATCGATCGTGTAGTCTCATATTCGGTTTCCCTCATACTGGGTCTTCTTCTAGATCCACATCTCGAATGTTTGGATCCGCCCCGCCCCAGGCGCGCTTCTCGCTGTCTATTCCTGTTTGCGTTTCTCGCGAAGAGGCGATCGTGGCCCCCTCCGCTGACTATTGCCGCTCCCATCTGTCTGTGACGCCCAGTTCATGCCTGGATACTGTGCGCCGAATCCGTTGCCATCAGAAATAATTGTCTTCTGTCACGGACCGTGCTTGGCGATCGGTTACGCATCTTCCGCGAACCATACAAGCCTGACCGACGTCACTCGGTTCACTTTCCTCTTTTGCCAGCTCTAGGCTTCCCTTTTACACGCGAGAATGTTCCTGTTTATATAAAATAAGTTAGAAATGTTATAATCCGAGCCGAGAGAATCTTCTCGGAGACGATCAGGAGTCAGGAGTCTCGTTGCGTCAGTTTTGGTTTGTTTGATTCGGGTCAGAAAGCTGTTTTTGTTGCCAATTTGTCAGTTGACTCACCTACATCAGGACTACGGGGACTAACGCCCTCCCTTCTTCCTATTCCAGATGAACGCGGATCCGGATCTGAATCTGGAAGTCAACTGCGAGCAAATTAAAAAAACCTTGATAGAGAATATTACACCAATCACTCGCGATGCCGCGATCCTGGATAAGGAGCCGTTCCCCAGCCCACTCGAGCTGGTAAAGCTAGCCGAAATGGTGTATGCTGATAGTCCTGTAAGTTTACCCGATGGATGGAAATATTTAACTACCGCCTTCAACAAAAGCTGGGGCAACGGTTACTACGGGGCAGCCTACTGGAAGCCCTCGCTCCAGCAGGTAGTCATCGCCCACAGAGGAACTACAAATACAGGAGCTCTCTGGACAAATTATAACAGCGTTGTCGGCGCAAAATATTCACCTCAGATGGATTCTGCCATCACATTCGCGGACTTCATTATGACCATGCTATGTGAAGTGAATAAAGAGAAGGGTGCGGGTCTACAGCTGTCGCTCACCGGCCACTCGCTGGGCGGCTGGTTGGCCCAGGTCACCGCCTTCACCCTCGAGCACGCGCGGAGGGCCGACGGCCACTTCGTCAGGTGCCACGACCGCCCGCCCAGCCACCACGTGCACACCGTGACCTTCGACACTCCTGGCTGCAAACAAATGTTGGATAAAATAATTAACGACGGACTCAACAGGTACAGGAATACGGTGTTTCCTGACCGCCTGGACATCACCAATTATCTGGGGCAGCCAAATAGAATCAACACTACCGGGTCCCACGTGGGAACAAATCGAGTGGTTACTTTAGACACTTCAAAGTTTGATACAATGGACAAGCACACACCAAAATATAATGTTACCATCCACCGAATTGATAATTTTGTAAAGGCATTTGAAGGTGAAGTAACAATCCGTGAAGTGCTGGACTGGCCCGTGAGCAGCGGCGCGCTCGGCGGAGAAGAGTACAACGAGGTCCACAAGAGGGCGAGTCATGTGCCAGATGTGCCAGATCCCGTAGAAGAACAACAAGAAATAATATGGTTAAAAGAGCTTCGATACAAAACTGAAGAACTAGGCAGTTCCTGTAATCTGAGAGTTTTCTCACAACAAGAATTATATCTGCTTGAACTGTGGTCTGCACTTAAAACCGAAAAAGTAAAGATGAACCGTATATCTAAATTCGTAAACCGGCATAACTTGGGAACGGTTGAAGATTTACTTGCAGGATTTGAGATAAATCTCGATAAGCGCTCTATGACCTGCCAGTCCAAGGAGAGCTTGCAGGCGGTCATCAGGCGCAGCAAGCAGCTGATGCGCTGGTTCCATCCGCAGTTCCTGGCGGCGGTCCAGCGGCAAAGCGAGCAGGTACCCAGAATCGGGCCGCTTACATATCAGATGGCAGCCAAAAACTATCTCGACTCCTTGCCAGAATGTCAAATGTATTTTGAAGATGCTGTGGGGCTCAATGTCTTCTTAGAATCCAGGGAAGCGCGTATTTTACATATCGAGAGCGAAGATGGTCAGTTGCAAGTTGCGGTGTTACACAATCTGCTCTCTCGAATGCGAGAAATCCCACAACCTGAGCACTGCCTACTTGATACCTACTTGCGACCCGAACGCCAAACTTTTGTAAATATTAGACAAATGCGAGATTTAGATCGAACTGTGGACTTTGACAGCTTATACAAATCTGAATATTCCGGCGATGACTTGCTGATCGTGGACAGCACACTCGCTAGTCCAGACTTTGAAATTATCGAAAACTTCACCCGTAACGCTCACAAAAAACTAATTCTCATTTCATCTCCGGAAACCGATTGTACAAGATCCTTAGGATCATTAAACGTATCCTTCAAGACCGTGGCCTGCGCCCAGCTCGGCTTCAGTGATCTCACGGAAGAGTCTCAAAGACAACTCTTCTCGAGGAAGATGTTGATCGTCGGTGGAAAACAATTTGCCTTGGAGGATTATACAAACATTATTAATGTTAGAAGGTTACTGTCGCATATCGACAGTTGTATAGACAGGCAAAACTTTAAACAAATCGTGACTGACCAAAAATTTACCCTAAAAATGGAGGACCCACTTCTCGGCCAAGATGATTTGAAAGTGCACTCCACAGTTAACAAGGACGTGAATGTGGTGAGGTTTACCCAAGCCCTGAGAGAGCATTATCCTGATGCTCTGCTGGTGATCAGCGGCATCGGCGGAGAGGAGCTGGAGACTGATCCGTGGAGGGAGCTCGTGCGTGCTCTGGGGGAGAGGAGGATCGTCCACACCGCAGGAGACGGAGAATCGATCTTCATGCGATTGTGTCGCGAGAACCCTGATTCGACAGTATACTGGCTCGCTGCATCCTCTGAAGCAGGACTGGTGCACTGTAAATCCATGTATAATGCAGGATTCTACATGACAAGGCGATTTTATAAAATAATTTTTAACTTTTCACAGTTTATACGGCAGGCACACAGGGAGAGTGATATATTCGTCTTCCAGAACATTGGAGACATACGGTCTCTGTCGAGCCACGAGACAATTTCTGAAGAAAATATAAATGTTTTTTTGAATACTGAACACGTCAAGCTGGCCGCCTCGACCGAAGAAGCGGATGGCATTATGGAGGAAAACCCCGGCAGGGCTGTCCACATTTTAAAGCGAGAAGCGAATGGTGGTCTGATTCTGTGGCAACGTTCGCGAGGCTCCGTAAAAGACCTTCGCCCGTACGTGTCCACCGACACCGGTGAGTCGGAAGACGAGGCAGAGCTTCGCAATACGAGTAAGAAAGTGGTCATCATAGCTGACGAGCCCGGCATGGGGAAATCCACCAGCCTGACGAGCGTGTCTCGGCTGCTGCGGGCAACCGCCTGGGTGATCAGGGTTGACCTGAAAGACTATCAAATCCAGAATTTTTCAACCGAGCTATGTCTGAATTCGGTTTGCAAGATTATTCTGAGAGACAGCGACAGTTGGCTGCGAGGGCTGCTACAATTCTGCCTGAATAAAGAGCAGGAAAATTCTCGGGATGTATATATATTTTTTGATGGCTTTGACGAAATAAAGCGACACTCCTCGACACAGTACAGCGCTGAAGATCAGGTGCTGAGGCTGTTAAAGTACCTGCGTAATGAAACCACAGCGAGGGTGTGGGTCACCACGCGGGTTTACAGAGCGGAAATACTTGAAAATGCGCTCTCAGCCGTTGCGATGCGTTTTGAAAAGATCAGCGAACTTTATCAGCGGGAGTACCTCGTGGAATTCTGGCGCCCGCACATGCTCCTGGAGCTGGACCAGTACGGAGATGCGGAGAAGAAAAAACTCGAAGAGTGCGCGGGATATGTATTAGATAATGCTAAACGGGTGCTCGGTGCTGACGTTCAGAATTTTATGGGGATTCCGCTGCAAATGCGGATGTTGGCGGAAATCTTCATGCAGCGGGTCGGAGGTTATCTAGATCCAGAAACTGGATCACACACTGACATCAGAAATACCTTTAATGTTGAGAGTGTGTTCGATTTGTATCAGCAATTTATTATTATCAAATATGACATATACTTCACTGAGAAGACGAGCCTCGATGCCGAAATGAGCGACCCAATAAAACAATCTAATGTGGAGCAGCTCACGGAGAGGCACAGGCTGCTGGCCCTCCGCATCCTCTTCCCCGAATTTGCGAAAATAAATTTCGACGCTCCTGGAGCCGGGTGGGGAGACGAGCTGTGCAGGATCGGACTGGTCCGGGAGGGCGAGGGCGGAGGGGATAACAGCGAGTTCATCCACCGCACGCTCGCGGAGTACTTCTGCGCCGATCTGGTCGTCCACTGGCTGCACAAGAGGGGTCAGTATCTCGGACACGCGCCCGTCATGGAATTACTATTAACTGAAATACTACTGCGGGACGCTCATAAAGTGATTAGAACCTTCATCGACAAATTAGTTTTGTCGCAGCCATTAGCCAAGGATGCGGATATATTCAGTGCCTTACAGATTAGTAAACTTTGGTGTGATGAGGGGAAACAAAGTTCCTTATTTAATGAAGACACAAATACGGCTATGCGCATAGCTGCACTGGAGGGGAATTCCGGAATTATATCCATTATAGTAGGAGGATTAAAGTATCCACCGGTCCCGGAAGGGTTAAGCTTCTACATAGCGGCCTTCAAGGCGGAGAAAGCGAGTGAAAGAAAGTAAGTGGCAGCGCGATGCGTGAAGGCGGAGGAAGCGAGTGAATGGAACTAGCAGCGTGATGCATGAAATAACCAAAAGGATCGAAAAATAATTAACTATGGAGGACTTTTAAAACGAGCAAATGTAATGTAGAGCAGCTGTAATGTGGAGTTCCAGATGAGAGCAGAGAAGCGCAGCGAAAACTGCACATCGGTTCTTCTGAAACTCTGCTCTTTGGTGCAATATTCGATTACGGAAGCTCGAATCATGGCCTGCCACCGTTCCCCGCTGCAAAGAAATATTGTAGTTACTTCACCCAACCCGCGACTACGAGACGAACTACTATCAGCTGTGCATACTTTCTGCGGTGTAGCACATCAGCCCCGACGATGGACCAGGTCAGAAAGGTCAGATATAGAAAATTTCCCATTTCCTGACGAGTTATTCTGGACGTTGTGCAACTCGGACCGGCGTGTCTTCATTAACGAACTCCTCGCTCTGCCATAGAGAATCCCATCCTCGCTAGGTCGAGCGGCACTACCCGACACGACACCGACCCGTCCCCCGCTGGCCGCCGCACCAGACCAGACCGTCTTCGTCAGCACCCAGTTCCGCTAGAACGACACGACGAGTGTAGCCACTGCGCCAGACGGTGGGGAGAGAAGGCGGCGGGACCAGCCCGACACCTCCAGCTCCGGTGAGTCACCCTCGCCTTGTACTCATTTAATGATTCCCTTTTAGTTCATTAAAAATCCTAATCTTCCCGCTAGAGTAGCAGGGACGCAGAACCGCCAGGAGAAGCAGACAGAGCAGACAGAAAATCTAACTAGAATCTCAGCCAAATTGTGTCCATCTGGAACTCCGTCCCCGGGTTTCTAGGTGAGAATTCCTTAGGACTGGGACTCCCGATACTTACATTTCCTCATACAGTCATTGTAATATTATTTTGTCATCGGCACTGTTATATTGATTAATTTTATTCTTCATTTTTACTTCTTATTTTTCCTGGTCAGGTGGTGCTCTGATGACTGATTTCTGAATATATTCAAAAGGTCAGGGACAATGAGGCTGTTTGTGATGGCGGCTGTGCGGCTCCGTTTTGTCACTCTGGTGACAGACGGAATTGCACAGCTGCCAGTTAGCATTAGAATAATTGCAACCTGGCAGCGAATGAGAAGGACAATATAAGAGCTTTTGCTTATAAACAGTCCTGGGAACGGGGCGGGTCCACCCTCACGCTTGAACAATTGACATTTAATATTTTTTATGCAGCCCCCGAGGTTAATCACCTTTGAACTTTGTTGTTTAGGGGATCCTACTCCGGAGAGCTGTCACCATTAGGGCTGGTGCTATCCGCCGGCAGCATCTGTCTACCATCGTCACAGCGCAACCGGGAAGCCGACAGATCGGCTCGCGGACCGCCGCCGAGCGGCCGCACGGCCGACCCACTCTGCACGAGACCTCAGACCGGGTTACTCTTGCCGAACGTGAGCAGACACCGCCCCGGACTGCTGAGCCTGGTATTCCAGGGTCTCCTATCAAATGATCAGCCCGCATGTAGCACCGACCGTTACCTCCTTGAACCGTGAACCGTCCCGGTTCGGCGAGCAGTCCGATCTACCATTGAACGCGGGGACCCGGCGCGCTGCGATACCGTGCCGGGCTGGACAGGGAGACACTGTACTGTCGCTTTGCTACCATTATAATAAACCTGCTGCACTGAGTCCCCGCTGGATTCCCCCTTCTCTCCGCGCGAGGTAGTGTTGCATATGTAATGCTCTCTATGTACAATAAGTTAATCAAATTAAATGTAAAATGTCTACCCACTAATTTTTATTTTGTATTCTATATATACAGATAAAATAAACTATGAAAACCAAAAATTGTCATGAATTGGAATGACCTCTACCTTATCACTAACTCTAACTAAGTGCATGGAATTACTTCATAGAACATATACAAAATGCAATTAACAAACAATTTACAAACACACCCCATCTAGTAAAAGAACCCTAAAACCACGGATTAGGCTAAATATTATTAAGTCTATAAAAAGAGAAACATGTTACACAGAAAACACCAAACAACCCTTGCGACATCAGTTTGCATAATTCTTACAAAAGATACAGAAACACATGTACACTAATAATTAAAAAAGCCAAAGATCTTTACTATAAACAAAAAATTATCGATACCAATGGAGACTAAAGAAATGTGTAATATTTGAAGAGAGGCAACTAGCGCTGATTAACTAAAGGAGACAGTTCTCAATCAACTGGACATAGGAGGTGAACCGATCTACTTTAAAAACCAAATTGTGACTGACCAAATGGTCAATTATGCAAACTGTTTGTTTAAAACAATCCCCTCTTCACCGCTCAATAATAGATCTGAAAGTCACAATCTAAACCAGGATATTGCTTACAAATGTTCTTCCACAAACGTAGATTAAACTGTTATCAAAAATAGAATCCAATCGCTAAAACATAGCAACGCTGCCGGTACAGATGGTATAGAGTAGGTATAGAGGAGATGGTATAGAGAAGGTATATACCTAAAATAATGTGTGTGCAACTGCTCACCCCCTTGCACTACCTTATTAACCTTAGGACTTCCCCGCGGAACTAAAACAAGGGTTAATTATCCCTATCCACACAGCAGGAACTGTTACTTAATTCCCTTTCTGAAATGTACTAATACTACTCTTAAATACATATATAAATACAAACAGACACATTTTAAGACAACTCTAAATATAATTTTCACACGTACAACATATGACTAGAGCACATGCAACATACGGCCAAAGGAACTACAAATATTTTGAACTGTCCCAAGAACATGAAACTATATATTAAACCTTGGATTCGTAATATGGGTAGAGCCAGTATCGGTGCACTCACAAATAAAGTAAATAAATAAATATATATTTATATGACAGTACAAATATATCCTTACTCAGGTCACAATACATAATGCAACAGTAAGACAGTAAAGTTCCTCCGTGGCTGGATAAACTAAACACACATCGCCCGCAGCACTAGGGGATGGAAGAGATCCCTCTTACAATACAAATATCTAATTT
>JAINEB010000110.1:0-18705 GCA_022840565.1 Eubasilissa regina | reverse complement strand
GCCGGGTCAATCTAGATGGTACATGGAGAGATATTAACTCCGATTGGCTGGGACAATTAATGTGACCTTGGAGTATTTTGAAGATAAGTATTTGGTCAGCATGTGGTCTTCAATGTTCTAGGATTTTAATATTGTGGATTCTTCCAACTGTTCGCCCCCATTGTGCGTCAAAGTACCAGCATAGAAAATAAGATCATCCCGGGCACAACTTAGGGCCGAAGAAGACCTGCAAGAGTGCCGCAACGGTGGATGAATGCTTTCTGTCTGGTCGGAGATACCCTGGAGCTGGAGTCTGCCGCGAGGGCGACCCGGACTTCATTGACGCGAAGGAGGAAAGAAATATAAGAATAAGATGAATCGCGTAAACACACAAAAAATCTATCCATTGAAAAAATATATGCTCGGGACTCGAGCTCGGAACTTTTGCTAACCGGGAAAATGAATTACCAATTACATTATGTTGACTATTTACTTTATATGTTGTGTTCCTTCTATTTGAAGTTATCATGTTTATATTTTAAAATTTGACGAAAGAGCCATTGAGAATTTCAGGCAAAACTTTGGGTTTGCACAACGCGCAGTTCAAGCGGGACAATCTGGAGGGCTGGCCAATATTGGCCAACGTTTTCATTATTCGGTCACTGACCATGTTTTATGGTACGACGAGTAATAACTCGAGGTTAATATTGTTTATTATTTCTCACAGGTACGATCACCATACAACCGGAATATAACAAATTCATCCTTAACAGTATTTGCTCGATGATGAAGGACAATAGGATTACCATCGAGGGATTCGTCGCACTAGAGAAATATATAGAGTCGGATTTGAAACTGACATCTCGAGACCACGCAGTTTCATTCCGCGCCATTGTAAAGTCTATCAACCAGACTACGCACGGAGATGTTGAATTCCACAACACTATCCACCCTGGCCTAGACGTCTTGTTAAATTACAAATACTTTGCTTCTGAGGATATGGTGAGTAACATTTTTCTTCTTCTTCTTTCATGGCACTACATACCAGGGTGGGATTTGGCCTTCTATCCTTGGTCATTTTTGTACAGTTCCGGACCCTCCCATCTTGCTCCAATCCTCTTCCACACAGTCCACCCGCATCCTGGTCGCTTCCGCTGGCATCCTTCCAACATGGCCAGCCCGTCGCAGTCTTCGGGACCTACAGAATCATCTATCGCTCAATTAAATATTCGAGCTTCTGATTCATTTTTATTCTGTAAGTTCAATTGCCTAGTGTAGGTCTATAATTTTTTCTGACCACTGGTCTTATATTGTTTAAAATATTAGCAGTTTGCTTCTTTGACTGCGTTCTTATTTTCGACTCCATGTTAAATAACTGGTAACTAGTAATCTCGCTTGTGACTAACTATTCGCTACATTGTTATTATACATGTGTGTCGGCCCGATACGGAGACGCCTGGCGCAGAATTGTGAATCAGGCGAAGGCTCTCAATGAGTTGTGAAGCCGTGGCGTAGTACAAGTCTATTTTTTACTCATGGCACCGTACCGTCGGTCGCTGACGAATCTGTAGCTATAGTTCGACCATCGTAAATTGGCGAACGGCGGAGGGTGCCACTGTACTCATACTGAACCTTATAAATAGGGAAACAGCCACGCGCGGACGGACTTTTCGAATTAACGGAATGTTAATTAGAAAAGTCACCGCTCTCCAATTTACGCTGGTCGGACTATAGCATAATTTTTAAAAATATTACAGTATAATTGTACATAGGTTTGTTTAATGTTTAATTATTGTATGGGTATGGAATGAAATAATATTAATCACATTTTAATAATAATATGACTGTCGATGCCTCTTCAAGTGCCATAACCAAAAAATCGACCTGTAGAATCATTCTTCTTCGAGTGCCGATTATTGAACGTTAGCAAATCGTTATTTTGCTTGCAGCAGCTCCAAATAGCATTAATTAACTTAACCTCAAGGCACCAACTTAACCCAAAAGTTTTAAAAAATAAATTTGTGCTTTTGGTAAAAAAAAATGTCAGAATTTAATATGCATTCATCATGTTTCTGACTTGTCTACAATTTGAGTGAATATCCATATTTGATGTAAGAATCCGAGAAAACACCTTATACTCCATATTAACCGAATATGAATGGTTGAATTTAAGCTAGCTGTGTCCAAATGAAATTGTAGTATCTGAATTCCATATTTTCTAATTAGGAATTTTAGTATTGACAGATATTACAGTTTTGTCTTATATTTTCAGAAATCATTCGACCTGACATTAGTTCACGGACCCGATTTCAAATCCGAGAACAACAAGTTCAGTTACAACATCTACCTGAAAGGAGAATTGGAAGATCTAACAGAATATGAATCCCAAACCAAATGTACGTTTCATACCTATCTTCATTAATATCATTACAGACATATATGACGTTCCAACCGTGGCCGTAAAGCGAGTCACAGTCCTTTTTCATTTGGTCAGGGCGTACAAGTCTAAAAAATTATGTACACATAGAAAAAACAATAAATCCACGAGACACGAGATGCGCAAACTCTGAGCGCAGGATTTGATAATATGCCGGACAATTGCGCAGGGTTCCGATCGAGTCACCCGGCGTGCGCCGCAGCGTCAACACTGCGCCGTAAGAGCAATGCAACTCTGAAATTAATAATAAGAATTAAGAAGGGGTCGGGAAAACGGGATGTAGGAAGGATGGAAGGAATTCGGTACAGGGACAGGACAGTATGGGGTCGAGGACCAACCAGGCACCGGAAAGAACACGACTTACCTGGATTTCTTTTAGCTGTATCTCCCGAACTTCGATGATTGCACAAAGAAAGTGTATGACACACACAGCAAGAAATCGATCACAATAGTAACAGTAAATGTACTTCAAGTTCACAGCAGATGGTTCACATACCTTACAGATAGTTCAAAAGATTATAGACATCACAAAATATTTTATTTATTATATATACTATTGAGTATTTTGAGAAGTAGTTTAAGGTGTGTAGCGTTTAAAGAAAGTAAAGTGTTATAAAAATAATGTGTTTCTTTAAAACTACTTAAAATCGCGCTTCGTATTAATAAAGTCATTCTAAACATTGTTTAATTTTATTATAAACTCTAAAGATCACATTACAACAGTCATCATTCTGGTGATACAATATCAATTCCAATGAACAAAAAATAACATTAAAGACGCCTCAGCAATATCAGATTCCTGAACTGATGAGTTCAAAAAGCAACTAAAAATCCGTGTTTATTTGAAGATTGAGTGTCGATTGTCAATTGAGTGCGATGTTTGACTGATTCTAATAAACATTGCGTACAATAACCGGCTATAATATATCGGTGGTAGAGCATTCATATGGTGCTACACAACTACAACCGTCGCATTTATCTTCTGTACTATATTTAATCCACTATAGAAGTAAGATCTTGCCCAGCATACGTTAAATGTCTTTCGAACTTGCACGCTTTATAATTTGCCTGTTTCAGTGTCTTATCCAGCTGCGGGCCTCTCTTTGGACTGGAAAATTGTGGTCGATCCCAAGAATATCGCCGTCGTCCTCGATACACAGTACCAGCATTCAAACACAGAATTCGAAATGGTTATCAAGGATGCCTTGAAGAGAGAAGAAGACTTTTATGGTAAAATTAAGGTAACGACCGCTTCATTCATTTCAAGTCACTTCCTGGTGTTTAGCTTCTTCAGAATTGATTCTCGATTGCCGCTACTGACTCTGATGACTTATCCTCGACGACTTCTGTAAATCTGCACACTTTGATTAAAAATATTGAATGTGATAAATCTTTGTGATTTACTTTACTGCTTTACTGCTGTCTAGTGTAATTCGGTCTCTCGGATTGCGTTACAATCATTTTAAATATCAACCTATTTAAATGTCTGTACTTAGGTTAGTCTATACTGTATCGTCCTGTAGTGATTCAAAACTAAACATTCTATTATTTAATTATAATGTCAAGCCACATCGTGTTTGCTTTCTTTCAAAATTTAATAATTCATTTAAAGCTTGTATTACTAGAAAAATACCCGAGAATGAAGAGAGTTCTTTTCTCATCTGTATGGCTTTATCCGTTCTCTGATCCTCCCATAGCGCCCCTGACGCACGGCCCTCGGCCAGCATTCACACGCACATCCACCATCTGTCAACTATGGCGCGCCGCGCTCTCGTTCCACATTCCAAAGATTGATTTTTTCTTCAAAGTAATTCGTCTAATTTCTTTTATCCCACCACTCTAAATGGAAATGACTGTATATTGTATTAGCATTACAATTCGGCGCAGTCATGACCTATGTATGTTTGGGGGTTATGTCGGTGGTTAAATGAAAGATAGATGTTTGTTTGCGCGTGTTGAGATTTTATTATGACAGTATGGTAAAAACAAGAAAGACAAAATGAAATGAATAAATGTAACAATGAAATGATGTGAAGCGAATTGGCGGTCTCGCTCGGCTCTCGCGAACCGGCAAGACCGCCATTGTGGAACCATGAAACTAGAGAGAGCGCCTAGCGGTGAATTCTGAGCCAGGCTTGTGGCAGCAACCGGCAACGCTGTCGCTAGCGTCGATGCCGACTGAGATGGCGGTGGATTTGAATTCCGGTCGCTACATATGTAAAAGGCAATCCTCGCCGTAAAACTGTCATGCAGTTTGGCAAAAAATAAAATTATAATGTATATATACAGGGTGACTCAAAAAAAGTGAGAACATTTATGACATGATAATTAATTATAATTCTTAATGTAATTTTTTTTGCACAATATTTAGCTAATCAGAAATCATCAAAACACCCCATACTGCATCATCTACTGGGCTGTTGGGTGGCCACACGCTTGGCTCGATGAAATTAACATTCTCACGAGGACAAAAGTTGATCGTATTCCTGCTGTAATGTCTAGCTTTGTTTTGAAACTTTGATTATTTTTAAAATCGCAAATTTTTGATCAGAATCCGGTCTTGTGCAATGATTTTTGTCATTCTGGGCAACAATTTGAAAAAATCAAATACAAACAATGTGAAAATTAATAATCAAAAATGGCGACCGGACATTGTTGAAATAAAACGTAATATAGGTAAATAGGTAAGTAAGTAAATTAGTAAACTATTTAAGCTATTGTTGATATAGTTCAACTAATTTTGATGTTATTGTATCATATTTTACGAAATATTTGATGTACATTTAATGCCCTTTGAAGAACAAGGTATGATCAGAAATTTGCACTTCGGGGTCCAGGTTTCAGCAAAGAGAAGTCGCGTACTGAGACCGAGCGTCGCCGACTCGCTCCTCCACTCTTCTATATCTTGCTATCTCTAACTCTAATAAACGACTACAAAAGTAAACTGATTTCTGATTTCACCTTATATTATATTATATAACTGGTACATTTTATTATATTATGTTCAAATCAGCAGTTCGATACTTCACACAAGGTGTCATAATCATCAAATATCTTCAACATTTGTTGATTTTCTATTGTACTCTATTTGTGGCGTAAGAACAGGGTTATCCAATAAATGTGATAGATTTTCAAATAAGAACAGTAGTATTTTGATAGATGTCATTGTTATTCTGTTCAGTATAGTCTGCCATTTTATCACGGATAGTTATCAAAACTTATCAAAATCAGTCTTCAACTCGGCAAACTCAACGCGCACTTCGTGAATTTTACGATCGACCTGTCAATTTGCCGTCTAGATCGCTTGGAGTATATAAAGTAACTCGTTGAACAATTAAAAATAGCATAACTTGCACCAGATATATGTGAAAGAGTGGCTGATCCGAAGAATGCGTTGTATCAAACGCAGTCGTGGTGCACAAATTATATTCCATTGTTAGTGGCATCGAATTAATATTAGAAAGATCTAATAAAAAACTTGTTTTTTTTAAATTTAATTCCATTTTAATGATCTATCACGCTTATTGGATAACCCTTTATCACTTACGGTCATGTCAACTTTGACCAACATGTTACGTAATACTTTGTCGTTCCCAGGCGTAGACCAGTAAATGAATAGACACGAAATAAAGTGTACGTATAGGAGAGGGGTTTAAAATATTACTTGCGGGACGAGGGGCATTCTACACACATTCTCGGTGGAAACGAAAATCCGATAGTTTATAACACATTTATGCGACAAGATGTATTTTTCACATTAATGCATATTATATTGTCATATTTTTTTAAAAAGTCGCGAAGCTATTTAATTGCGTAAGTGGTACCGAAGTGATCACACGGGTGACAGGAATTTGCGTTAGTTCGTGTCTATATGTTTGGCGGTCTGCGCTCCTGGGTCACGCTCGACCTCTTTGTGCAATTTCTCATTCTCCAATCGGAAAATGTAAAAGTAATCACTTCTCTTCCAGGTGAAGCTGAATGACAAAGGATTCGAGTCTGAGAGTAATTACGAAGCCGAGTCTGAGAGTGAGGGCGCCTTCTCAAATAAACTGCTCATCTATCCCGGCGACACTTACGAGATAGCCGGGATTGTCAAATACCAGCTCGAGGAAGAATTGGATTTAGGACTCGATGCTAAATTCATCACCTCTGAGAAATCCGAAGATTGCGCGTGAGTACACTTTCATTACTCATTTTTAATTACACACCATCGTCTTCGCATCGCGTCCGATGGCTGGATTTTAAAAGAATCTTTGCTCTTTTGGACCGCAGATTGAAACTGGCGGACCTCGACTTTCGTACACGACTGGTTCCTTAAAAATGTACTAAACTCGAAATGCACCAAAGAAGAGAAAAACTACCAAGTATTTATCAAGAGTTGATTGTATCATACTTGTTTTATTTTATCCCCAATATTACAATTGTTCGTGCAATCGGAACGGAGACTTGAATAGACACACTGGGGAGAAACTATTGCAGTACAATTACTGTCGTACACCCTGTGTCATAATGACAACTTCGAAGCGCGAACCGATCGTATGCGCATTTTTTAATTCAGAAAGAGAATGTACAAATGTCGAGGTCCGCCTGTACTTCGCTCAAAATGTTTCATCATGTCAAAAACTCTGGTAATTCCTACTTTGGGATAACTTTTAGGGCCTTGCCCTCTCAATCAATACCCTTTTACATCACATGATTGGATTATTTTGAATGTTAATAGGCGTATGCATTAATTCATGCGTTTTTTTTTCGAAAATTAAGGCTTTATTGTGAAAAAATGGTTATACACTCAATGATCAAAGTATTGTCCATCGGAAGCTACAACATTTGCCCATCTTTCTGGCAGTTTGTGGATTCCATCCCAAAAGAACTTCTCCGGCTTGGTGGTGAAGAACGAATCAAGCCAATTTTTGATACCCTGTTCTGAAGTGAAGCGTATTCCGGTGAGGGCATTCTGCATTGATCTGAACAAGTAGTAATCAGAAGGGGCTATGTCTGGGCTATAAGGCGGGTGAGGTAGAACTTCCCACCCACTGTTCTCCAAATAGTTTTGAACCGGTCTTGAAACATGTGGTCGAGCGTTGTCATGATGGAAAATTATGGATTCGTGTCTGGTTGCATATTCTGGTCGTTTTTCCGCAATCGCTCTCTTCAAACGAATTAATTGTGTTCGGTAGAGGTCCCCTTTGATCGTCTGACCCGATTTCAACAGCTCATAATACAACACACCCTTCTGATCCCACCAAATACAGAGCATTACCTTCTAAGTTGAAATCGCCAATTCTAAACCGTGCAAACCACTTCTGGCACGTTCTTTCAGCTAGAGCATGGTTACCATAAACCTCTACTAAAATACGATGACTTTCGGTAGCACTTTTCTTCATGTTAAAGTAATGAAGAAGAACTCCCCTCAAAAACACTTTTTCTGGCACAAAGTTCGACATGTTCAAATGAATAGAAAAAAATGTTGTTTACACTTCAATCAAATGACATATACTGAAAAAGACGCGCAATGACAGTAGCTTTCAAATGAATATAGTCACGGATGAACACGGCGCGAAATAATACTAGTAACGCCCTCTCTTAGAAAACCGCATGAATTAATGCATACTCCCAATATAAAACGCAGTGGCCTTTGTGTGCCGCGGGGTACTTCTTTACATGTCTCGGTCCCTGTCGGCGTTGCACTCCGACAATGTCGATCTTAGTAGCCATCGTACACCGCAAATGGATCGATACTACGAGTAGAAGTATTCATGTAGAGGTATTGCGGTGTTGACAGAAAGGAATCTGAGCAAACATTCATGGAAATGATCATACGAACAGAACATCATTTCTTTACTGATTTGTAATTGTGTTTCAATAGAATAGCGAGAATATTTCAGTTAAGTTATTAGAATTATTACGTGTATAACTCTTGTATCGCGCAGAATAGCGAGGTCGCAGCAGAGACGCCGTACAATTGATATGATAAGACACGTGTCAGTAATTTTAATGTGTAATCATCGCCGTGGCGCCAAAATACGTCTTAGTAAAACGTCACAGCGGCGGCCTGTACTTGCAAATATGACTATGTGTATTGTTATGTATCTGAATAAAAACATTCTCGATTGTGTCGTGTCGCCGTAGTATACCGATATTGAACTCTGTTGCGTTTCATTTCTTTCGATGTCATAATGTCATGAAGTTGTGATCGGCGAACCTCGCTTATCTGCATTCTTGTTTCTCGTATAGAGCAACCCTGTCTCCTTTAGTACAGACTTCGGTCTAGTTAAGCAGAAAGAGAACATCTCTTACATTATGAATCTTGAATGGAATAGATATGTTTGAATGTTCGTTATATTTGTATATAATAATGTATAATATTAAGTTGAAGGTTGAAAAAGAAATGTTTTCATGAATTCTGAATCCATTAATTTGATTAACTCAATCGATTCCGGGTAATAATGTTTTGATGGTCTCTAGAATTTCGAGTTAATTGTTTTATATATGACACGGCTTAATCTTCATTCTAGGATTAGCGTCGGAGTTGTCTACAATCCCAGCAACTGCAACGCCCATCTGAAGTTGTCAAGAGGACGCACAGACTACGTCGATGCCCTTTTCAATGCTGTATTGAAGCCGACTCACAGCGGAACCCTTAAAGTCATTGTCAAGAATATTGTCCAGGCAGAAGGACAGTTCAAAGTCGACCCGGACAACAAGGGAAATGGAGTCTTGACAATCGAACTATCGAAGGTAAATCACTACTTCTTCAGCAATTAATAGGAACTTGTATTTTTGTAGCGGCTACTCACTTCTATACAAGAAGTATCCGTTTTAGTGTTTTAAGTTCACTACACTAATAGATGGATATAAATAAAACTATGTTACAACTCTACTTGAGTTTATTTGCACTACTAGTTTAATACCTGTCAATGAGACTGACTGTTTCTCGCTAAACTAGAGTAGTGCTAATAAACTCATGTAGATTTATAACATTGTTTTATTTATATCTATCCATTATGATGAAACTCTACAAAGTTAACGCCGATTCTATCAATAATATCACTACGGTAATTTTACTTCAATATCCAAGGCTGTTAATAAACAGCGATATCCAGAAATATTTCGGGGCCTCCGTATTAATGTATTTATCCCTACAAGTAAGGGTAAAAAACAGGCCATGTATTGCCCCAATATTTTCAAGCATAGCCCTTTCATGCAGTTGATTCTAAAATTTGACTAATATACAGGTGTAACAGAGTTATACATTATATATTTAAGGGCTAATATAGAAAACGTGGGATTTTATAAAAATATATATTTTCTATAAAATTGAGTGAGTTGAATGTCAAAAATGAAAAAAATATTGGGTGGTTCAATATTTAAAAAGTATTTAAAGTTTCCAAATTTCACCATAATAATTTCTGACAATTAACACACTTCGTTTATGGTTAATTGATAACTTCTCGGATATCTGAAAATTGCGCGGTTTCCAATTTCTAATCCAGTTCTGAAAAAGTGACGCTTAGATAGAGAAATACATCAAGGTACTGGGGGTACAAAGGTACCGGGATCGATATTCTGCATCTCCGAAATCTTTATGATTTCAAAAAGGTTTTAGGCGCCCGCCTGGCATCGATTCTGATATCAATAAAGGTAAAAATATAACACAGTCAGTCTAATGGATAGGTTTTTAGATCACAGAATATCTTTTAACGTTTACATTTTGTATTACAGATTTACAGGGTATTGCAATTGGAGACGACCTTCATGATCGCTGACCCGCAGTACGATATCGCCATCAACATCTTCCCCAACTTTGACAAGGGCCATGCGCAGAAGATCGCCTTCAAGACTACCACCAATAGGGCTGTCGGTTCATTCCACTCCACGTGAGTCTTGCATAGAACAGCTTTTATCTAAATTGTAAATTGATTTGAAACACTTTTATTCCACTATATTTTATGTATTATATTAAATGCTAGAACATCTTTCCATTATCAATAATACAATTCAACTAAAGTTAAAAACATTTTCAGACAGTAATTTAGCGTGTGTCTAGAGTCAAGGGAGGTGGGGGTGGGAATTTACAATTATCATTTAGAACTCCAACATAATTGCGCCAAAGAACGAAAGTTAGACATCTTAGAGAATTTAGAAATTTTTAATATTAAGAAAATAATAAACATCCAAGTACTGCCCACTACATTCTCTTTCTTATCTCTTATCTTAACTCCACCCTCACCCCAACCTCCCTCAACTCCAGACACACCCTTCATTACTGTCTGAAAATGTTTTTAACTTTAGTTGAATTGTATTATTGATAATGGGAAGATGTTTCAGGCAGCCCTTCATTTCTCCACCTCGTTTATTATTATTATTTATAGTTGCGTAATACTCTTCTTCATTATAGTCAACATCATTCGTCCCTACATCCTAGAATGGTCGGGGGGGGAGTCTTCTCTTGTCTTGCGCCACTTTGGTATTCGTTCAGTTTAATAATCCGAGTTAGTTCTAACTCAGATTAATGAAAAAAATCAAATATTTTCCTGTAAATACTTAATTTGTTCACGCCACACTATTGTATTTTTGAGGTCCGTCAGTTGAAACCTGTAAATATGTGTGTGTACACCCGCGAGAGCGCGAGGTGATATTCGACAGATGTGTGTGAGTGTGTGTAGCGGAGGCCTTATAAGATGTCTCGTCTTCGCAAGAGCTCTCTTTTTGTTCTGTCGCGAATAAGTGAAGACGATCACTAATACCTATTGCAATTATCACTCAGACAATATATACTACATATATATTGTCTTTCCTCAGGACCACTAAATATTATTTAGTTTAATTGAAAATTATTTTTAAACAGTTAAAGTTGCAGTTTTTCAGAACATAGTTCTGTGATAATTTTTAAATTGAGAATAATAGATGTATCGATTTTAAAGAACTACAGCATACGAGTTCAAAAATTTGTCATCAACTTACTATGTCGGCGTGTTGTAATCGGTTAACGCATTTCTCCGGATAGCAAAGGATCCAGGATCGAATCCTGGTTGCAACAAAAATATTTTTTCTATAAATTGAATTTTCCCGCGTATCTTTCTAATTGATACATGTAATAAGTATTCCTTACTTTCTTTATAGTAATGATTTAACAATCAACGGTTACGAGACAGACGTCCACATCGCGAGCGATGAGTTCGGAGAACTGAAGAACGGAAAGTACAACGCCCTCCTCGAAGTATCGAGATCTAACGGGAAGAGTTTGAATGTTCAGTGGCAGAGAGAAGCCGCCACCAAGGGAGACGTGAGTATTTCTGTTAACTCGAATTATATTCTATAAAATATGTACACTTCATTTATAATGCTCGACTCATCTTATACTCCCAAGTATGAACTTGGCTCTTGGCGCTATCGTACGGTCACTGCTTCAAAATTGAGATTTGATCTAGACATCGGTGATATTGTTCACATTGTGGACCATTCTTCTCCAGTGCTATGGTGCACTTAGTGTTTGATGTACAGTGGAAGTCGGTTATAACGCAGGGGGGGGGGGGGGGGGTATGTGCATGCCTTGGCAAAGTCATCGTCTTCATTGGCAGCGGAGATCATTGGACATCTTCGTGTATTCCAGTGTGTGGTTTTAGCGGCGACCGCAGGAGTTTAGAGACATCGTATTTGAGGTAAAGCGAGCATTTCTTCCATCCCGGTCACTCAAGGCCACTGGTCCTCATTTTAATATAATCCTTTTCCTATAGATTTTGAAGGTTATATTTTAAATGATGGCTCGAGGACGCAGCCGGTACATGCGGTACCCATAGCGTTCGGTCGACAGAGACGCAGCACAGCACCGGAAGATGAGTGACCATTCTCTCTCGTAAGCAATGAACGTAAGCAGCGTCCGACGAGAATAGCGGTCTTGCATCACGACCCGAACCACTTTGTTAAGAGAGGAATAATCAAGTAGAAGATGAATTATATTACAATATAGCTCAGCCATTAAACAACGCATTTTTTATATTTATATTTTTTAGGATCTCAAGGCCTCGATGGAATTGAACTTCGCTTACGTCTCAAAGAAGGGAGCTCATCCCGTCAAACTGACGCACAAGGGGCGTCTCTTCAGCATGAACGAAAAGACTGGTCGGGCTGAAGGAGAACATCATTTCTACATTGTTACTGATGCTGATGAAGACTTGGATCTGAAGCTAGCCGTCAAGATTGAGCCAAAGAATCAGAGAAAGAATGTTGATATTAAGGTAAGAATGGATTCTCATCTGGGGACTCAAATCTTACTAACGACTATCCAACTTCAGAGCGCAAATACTTTTATTTAATTTAATTTACAAAGAAATGTAACATTGTTTATTAACATAATTAATAATAACCATAAGAGAAACCTCGTGCTTAGAAAGGGAGGACGTTTACATTTTATATTTTCTGAATTATACTTTACATGTGAATGATCTACATAGCAATTGATAAAGGAGGTCCCAAAGTTCTCGTGTAGGCCTTCCACGGTAATGACATACGAAAACGCGTTGAATTTTGTCAACAAATGCTTGAAAACATGGAACTTGTTCAGCTATCGATTAGATTTTGCCGTGCAGCCAAAGGGGGTCACATTCAACACTAATAAACAGTATTTGTAAACTTTATTGTGAGTATTATCAAATGTAATTTACTTCATATTTGTCACTCGTTCGCAGTTTGAAATATACAATTACGAAATTGAGTCCATCATTTAGAATAATCTTGTACATCACAAGAATAATTATTATTACGTAATAGAAATTAAAGAATAAATATATAAAAAAAGAGTAAATGTGAAATATAATAGAGATAGTTAACTGTCCATCACATTTTGTAATCGGGAGTTGGGAATTTATTGAAATATTTGAAGCGCTCGGTAGCGTCGGGCCGCAGTAGTATTTACATTAGAAATAATAATCACAGCACAAGTTGCCGATCGATGAGATACATTCACATTATAAATTGTTCCTACCTTTGCACACGCTTTAGCTTAGTTAAAGGCCATTTTCAGGGCCACCCTCACAGAAGCCTCGCGATATTCTATGTAATTTTTCTCCTTCCAGTTTGAAGCCGCGGGTGCGATTAGCCCGGAGAACATCGTCTACACTTCGAGCGTGGACTACTTCGATGGAGAGTCCGATGAGCAGTGTGACGCCAAATATAGAGTCAAGGGACTGTACGGAGAGAAAGCTTCTGTGGATGTCACCGGATCCTACAGTTTGACGGTTCCGAAGAAAGCTGACGCAACGTGAGCGTCAAATAATATGTGTATTCAATTAGAGTTAATCTTCATAAGAAAATAAAATTTTCATGGCATGTTTTGTCTTCTTCCAGGTTTGATAACGACGTGAACATGAATATCATTCTGCCCCTGGATAAGGCTCGCGACATCAAACTGTCCTCCGTAGACCGTGTTGTCATCCCCCACGCCGAAGATAAATACATCGAGGTATGTATTTATTATTTTTTCTTAGGCAATCTCCCACTTAGGCCAGGCCCTGAACCGGGGAAACCACCTCACATTATAAAATAATTAATGTTATTTAAAATAGAAAAAATAATTTTGTATCACTCGCGTGATCACAATGCTCGTCTTTTTAATTTTTGTATACATCGGTTCCTGAAGAAGATACCATAGGCATCAAAATATGTTCTATTAATAAATAGTAGTTTTAAACCGAGTGTTTTTCTTATTATTTACATAATAAATATTTGTTCAAAATGTTCTCGCTCCACTCTTCAATTATGAAACTTAAGCTGATACAAAATAGTCTTTCTGAACCCATCAGCTGTAAGGCATATTCTTATCGCAACTATGATAGTACCTTCTTTTGTTATATTTGTAAGAATATACTCAACCTTTTGTGATTTTTCCAGTTCACCTCCAAGAGGATCCTTCAAGTGAACACTGATACGTACAAGTACGAGGCTGCCCTGCAGCTGGCGGAACATGAGGGCAAGGTGAAGATCTCCGCCCTGGTCCCCAAGCAGGAGACCCTCGCCCTGGAGAGCAGTTACAGCTGCCAGGAAGGCAAAGGTATTGACGATGCCTATTAAATATTATGGTATTTGTGTAGAGACCACTTCATTTTATTGCAAATAAAGGACATTGTATGGAGATAACATCACTTTATTGCAAATGAAGGTCATTGTATGGAGACAACATCACTTTATTGCAAATTAAGGTCATTGTATGGAAACAACATCACTTTATTGCAAATAAAGGTCATTGTATGGAGACAACATCACTTTATTGCAAATTAAGTTTTATTGAAAATTAAGGTCATTGTACGGAAACAACATCACTTTATTGCAGATTAAGATCACTGTATGGAGACAACATCATTTTATTACAAATTAAGGTCATTGTATGGAGACAACTTCACTTTATTCGAAGCAAATACTGTTTTTACACACTCCTGCTCATCATAAATGAATGTAGGTACTTATTGTTAAAACATTAACTCATTACATAATATTTTTTGTTTTGAGTACACGTTTTAATTCTCCTGCTGCTGATCCAGCCTAATTGTACAAGCCTGTCAATTTATTTTGTAAAATTTAGTGAACAAAAACTATTAAATTTTTTTTTATAAAAATGACAAAAATCCTGTTTCATAGATTTACAATCTCGCATTAATCGTGAGACCACGGGAGACACGGTAAACGTTGTATATAGCAGCCAGTTAATGTGGTGTATCTATGGAACGAATGCGAAAAAATGCGAATGGTTGGCAAGATGACGCGCGTGAAAGAGATAAATGTATCGCGCCGCGGTCGGCACCATTGAATTGAAGATATCATATTGAAAGTACGAAGAATATCGTCATCAGCACAAATTAAGGATGTATAACAGTTAATAAGACCCATTTTCATTAAGTGTATTAATTAATCATTATTTTTAAGATCCTCTGTAATGTCTCTGAGGAAGTGAGCATACCGTTATCGTTATTTTATCCATATTTATTAGGTGTTGCCATTAAAATTACATTATACACCATTTGAAAGCATATTGGTAAAATAATAATTTCACTTTAAACTAAAATATTAATTGTTCCAGACAACACGAAAAAGTTCAATAGCGTTTTCAACGTGGACTACGGAACTGGGAAGCAGCTCCATCTCACCGTTGAAAGAACAAGGCGAGAGAATGAGGGAGACGTCACTGTCGCTGTTGCCTTGCCCGCCAACCTGAAGGCTAAGCGGATTGTCACTAATATCAAATACAAGGTAATATATAGAGTGGCACATACAGAACAAATCATTTAAAACAATACTTATTAAATACAAGGTGTTCCGTACAGGAAACGAGAAATATAAACGAGGGTGGTCCGCTTCTCTCAACTGGCGATGATGATGATGATGATGATGAGGTCAGAAGAAATTAAACACAAAAGATGCTCTATCTAAGGACACTGCGATGACAGAAACGAGAATGCGATCCCGCCCGCAAAATACCTCCTTTTATTTTAGTTACAAACATATTTTTCCCACCGCATTAGCAAGGCGTATTTTATAAGAAAATGACAGTCTTTGTTTATCAAAATAATACCTCCAAATCACAGGGACAGTCTGTCCTTGATGTTCAGTTCCTACAGAACGGAGACATTTGTACGTCTCGCTGTCCATGCTATGCGCAACATGTGTCTCCAGCACCACATATCAAAGACATCAACCCGTCTTGTCTCCCTTGCCTTCAGGGTCCACGATTCCACACCATGTAAAAAGTCTAGACTGTACAAGGCTGACCTTCATTGTCTCGGAAATACCGCGGGGGGGATTGGTATATGTTCTCGGGCGCCAGACTAGGAGGGGGGCCAATACGGGATATTAAATTGGTCAAACGCGTACTACTAAATATTCTTCTCATATATTTAATGGGAAGGGGGGCGCCATTTGAATAGTTCGTCGCCGGGCGCCAAATACCCTAGCTACGCTTCTGTACGTCGTTTTATTCCTGTCTTAAAGCTACCGTCGTCAGTAATTATGGATCCGAGATAATTGGAATCTTTAACAATTTGAAGATCTGGAAGGGCAATTGTTTTTCACCTCATTTTTAATGTTAATCGTTTTATCGTTGACTCAAGAATTTATTGTCTTAAAATACTTTTCAATATAATTCCCGAAGACGTCCAAACATTTTTTAGACAGGGACGAGCTTTACGATCCCCCCGTCTGCTAGGTCAAGAGTCGACAACTGTGTCGGCAGTTTCATAGACCAAAAATTAATTTAATTCAGCCAGGCTCGGGCTGTATGGAGAATGATCCACTAGCTTTTACTCAAACTTTTGAGGTTCTTGAGGAAGTGCAGTCGGTTATTCGTCGCGACTCGCAATCGGCGGGATTTATGATAGATACGATTAATAAAATTCCACCGAGTAATAAGAAAAGCTCCAAACCGAAAGTGGGTTAGAGACAAGTTCCTGACAACGTTCCAGTCTATAACTTATGTTGTCAGTATACGTAAACGATTCTTACTTAAGAAATGCTCTTTTTATTTCCTCCTTCATGTCATTATCGACTTATAGTAACCTCAATCAGATGATATTTGGCTCGTAATGTACCTTCACAATTCCCGATACCGGGTCTGACCGGTCCTCACCCTCACAGCTGGCTAGCCAGATGCAACGTATCTAACCACCGTTGTGGCAATCCTCCAGGTCTTCATCAGCCCATAGTTGTATTCAGGATAATCCCCTTTTCTAAACTGTCATTGGATCTAAATTGTCATTTCATAAGCGGATAATATCCTTATCCGCTTATGAAATGGTGAGACGGACGTTAGTGGAGAAACGCTTAGATCCCATGAGCTGGATAAATCGCCAAGATTTGCCTGCCACACCGGGCTACTCAGCGAGTGTTTACAAAAGGGAGTGGGGAATCAAGGGATGGGTGAAAGGAATTCGGGAGAGGGACAGAATAATAAGGGCTCAAGGACCAACCGGGAAGAACACGACTTACCTTGATTTTCTTACTGTATTCACAACTCTCCTAAATAATGTCATACACAATGGCAGTTTCGGCGCGCATTGTGAGTAAACCGAAACAGAATAGCACCAGTAACTTTACAATAGCTTGTAGTAGGATATTCATACTTCTTGACAGTTCACAAGTCACAGCACACACAAAAATAGTATATAATATATAATTATCCTAACGGAGCATCCTGATTGGTCCTGTCATAAATGCCGAACACAAAGTATCAGTCAAACTAAGAGCTAACAATCTATTGTATTTACTTCACAGACTCCCGAGCCCCGGTCGTTCTCCTCCGACATGAACGTAGATGTTGACGGAAAGAAGTACACTTTGTCATCTGAAGTCGATTTGCGGCAGAAAGACAGCTCTCTTGTTGACATCAAGGCCACTTCCTCAGAAGCGAGTCCATCGAGGTAATTATTTATTTTCTGTATTGTGCTAAACTTATCTCAAATTTCTAAGAGTTATTTCATCTTGTATCATACTGTGTACACGGGCCATTACAGTGTCAGAGTTAACAATACACAATTTTTACTTGCAGAATTTACATCAAAACGCAGAAGTCAGGCGAGCACCAGTACAAGGGAGTGTCTAAACTGGAACATCTCAGAGGTTTCAACATGGACATGACCATCGACGCCAAGATCGTTACCCCTGAAGACTTTGACATCAAATTGGATGTGCATTCTGCTAAGTTGAAGCTGAACAAGGTGCACTTTGCTGCTAAGAGCGAGGAAGCTGGTAGGGGAACCAAGAAGATTCACTACTCCGCCAAGGAGAACGGAAAGGACATCCTCAGTGGATTGTGAGTGTTGAGTGATTTATAAATACATGTTGTCAATACTACAGATCCATTCGTATTTTCCCCTTTTCAGGTGAGGGAACCAACTTCAATTTGCGATTATCTGCAGTATTTGGTGCGATGATTTTGTAGAATCAAAGACGCGAGAACATTCGAGATGTACGCGATCAATGATTTAAAATAATGCTTTATAGATTTATAGTTTAATTAAAATATGAGACCCCCTCTGCAACAATACTGAATAATAATAATGTGTACAGGTAATATATTATTCTATGCTCAAGAAAATATACAACGTTGTGGCATTCATGACGTAGATCTGCCTAAAAGCAATATTCAATGTTGTTGCAGGGGTGGTCTCATATACAACGTGTCTTTTTATAGTGAATATCTTCTACGAAGTCCGCGTGGTGATTCTTCTACTCCTTCTTCTGCCCGACGCTCGGACAGAATGTTTCAAATTGACTGAATTTGTTGCCAGCAATATTAATCTTGC
>JAINEB010000109.1:0-26338 GCA_022840565.1 Eubasilissa regina | reverse complement strand
AAACATTTTTTAGACAGGGACGAGCTTTACGATCCCCCCGTCTGCTAGGTCAAGAGTCGACAACTGTGTCGGCAGTTTCATAGACCAAAAATTAATTTAATTCAGCCAGGCTCGGGCTGTATGGAGAATGATCCACTAGCTTTTACTCAAACTTTTGAGGTTCTTGAGGAAGTGCAGTCGGTTATTCGTCGCGACTCGCAATCGGCGGGATTTATGATAGATACGATTAATAAAATTCCACCGAGTAATAAGAAAAGCTCCAAACCGAAAGTGGGTTAGAGACAAGTTCCTGACAACGTTCCAGTCTATAACTTATGTTGTCAGTATACGTAAACGATTCTTACTTAAGAAATGCTCTTTTTATTTCCTCCTTTATGTCATTATCGACTTATAGTAACCTCAATCAGATGATATTTGGCTCGTAATGTACCTTCACAATTCCCGATACCGGGTCTGACCGGTCCTCACCCTCACAGCTGGCTAGCCAGATGCAACGTATCTAACCACCGTTGTGGCAATCCTCCAGGTCTTCATCAGCCCATAGTTGTATTCAGGATAATCCCCTTTTCTAAACTGTCATTGGATCTAAATTGTCATTTCATAAGCGGATAATATCCTTATCCGCTTATGAAATGGTGAGACGGACGTTAGTGGAGAAACGCTTAGATCCCATGAGCTGGATAAATCGCCAAGATTTGCCTGCCACACCGGGCTACTCAGCGAGTGTTTACAAAAGGGAGTGGGGAATCAAGGGATGGGTGAAAGGAATTCGGGAGAGGGACAGAATAATAAGGGCTCAAGGACCAACCGGGAAGAACACGACTTACCTTGATTTTCTTACTGTATTCACAACTCTCCTAAATAATGTCATACACAATGGCAGTTTCGGCGCGCATTGTGAGTAAACCGAAACAGAATAGCACCAGTAACTTTACAATAGCTTGTAGTAGGATATTCATACTTCTTGACAGTTCACAAGTCACAGCACACACAAAAATAGTATATAATATATAATTATCCTAACGGAGCATCCTGATTGGTCCTGTCATAAATGCCGAACACAAAGTATCAGTCAAACTAAGAGCTAACAATCTATTGTATTTACTTCACAGACTCCCGAGCCCCGGTCGTTCTCCTCCGACATGAACGTAGATGTTGACGGAAAGAAGTACACTTTGTCATCTGAAGTCGATTTGCGGCAGAAAGACAGCTCTCTTGTTGACATCAAGGCCACTTCCCCAGAAGCGAGTCCATCGAGGTAATTATTTATTTTCTGTATTGTGCTAAACTTATCTCAAATTTCTAAGAGTTATTTCATCTTGTATCATACTGTGTACACGGGCCATTACAGTGTCAGAGTTAACAATGCACAATTTTTACTTGCAGAATTTACATCAAAACGCAGAAGTCAGGCGAGCACCAGTACAAGGGAGTGTCTAAACTGGAACATCTCAGAGGTTTCAACATGGACATGACCATCGACGCCAAGATCGTTACCCCTGAAGACTTTGACATCAAATTGGATGTGCATTCTGCTAAGTTGAAGCTGAACAAGGTGCACTTTGCTGCTAAGAGCGAGGAAGCTGGTAGGGGAACCAAGAAGATTCACTACTCCGCCAAGGAGAACGGAAAGGACATCCTCAGTGGATTGTGAGTGTTGAGTGATTTATAAATACATGTTGTCAATACTACAGATCCATTCGTATTTTCCCCTTTTCAGGTGAGGGAACCAACTTCAATTTGCGATTATCTGCAGTATTTGGTGCGATGATTTTGTAGAATCAAAGACGCGAGAACATTCGAGATGTACGCGATCAATGATTTAAAATAATGCTTTATAGATTTATAGTTTAATTAAAATATGAGACCCCCTCTGCAACAATACTGAATAATAATAATGTGTACAGGTAATATATTATTCTATGCTCAAGAAAATATACAACGTTGTGGCATTCATGACGTAGATCTGCCTAAAAGCAATATTCAATGTTGTTGCAGGGGTGGTCTCATATACAACGTGTCTTTTTATAGTGAATATCTTCTACGAAGTCCGCGTGGTAATTCTTCTTCTCCTTCTTCTGCCCGACGCTCGGACAGAATGTTTCAAATTGACTGAATTTGTTGCCAGCAATATTAATCTTGCCCTATTCTCTGACCACTAGAACAACCTTCCAAAGCAGACAAGAGGGAGACAAGTTCGTCATGGAAGGATCTGGAAACGTCGACGTCAAAGGAAAACAAAAGGCGACCAGCTTCAAGTACATCAGAGATACACTGAATGAGGCTAATGAAAATGGGGTCGAGGTACGCAACAAGAATTTAAATATATTAAAATGTCAACACGTGGTTGCTAATCTAGAAAATATTGTAAATAAATTAGTTTTGCTTAAAACTAGTTTGAAAAGAAAAAGATAAATTATATCAGTTTTCCACAATTATTCTTCTTTCACGGCACTACATCACAGGGTGGGATTTGGCCTCCTCCATAAGTGTTGTCCACAGACTCCTATTCCTGGATATCTTTTTCCAGTTTCCTGACTCTCCCAGCCTGCTCTACTCTTCTTCCACACAGCCATCCCACCTCTTCTGCCTGCCTCTAGGTCGCTTCCACTGATGGGTAGTGATATTTGGAACCTATAGAATTTTACAATTGATTTTTGTTCAATTACATTTTCGAGCTCATCGAGTTCCTAGTGTGGGTAGTTCTAGTGTGGGTCCATAAACTTTTCTTAATATTTTGCATTAAATACTACTAATTTATTTTCTTCGATATGAGTTAGGCACCATGTTTAGCAAACCATAAGTGACCACGGGTATCATTTCAATTTTATATATTAGCAGTTCACTTCTGTTAGTAGTCTTTTATTGGTATAAATGATATATTTCCAGTAAGTAAGTCGGATCTTAGCTATATAAGGTCTGAAATCTCAAATACTCAGGTTTGAATGCAAGGTTGATAATCGCAGAATCTGGTCTTTATCTAAATCTAATTAGAAATAACAATAAGTTACATTGCAAGTATTGGACGTTTGTCGGTTAGGACGGTGGTTAAATGAAATAAATGTGATTTGCGCGTTGAGGTTTATTATGACAGTATGATAAAAACAATGAAAACAGATAGAATTAAAGAATGAATGAAGACGTAGAAGGTGCACGTGTATTATGAAATGAAATAAAGCGAGTTGGCGGTCTTGCTCGGCGCGCGTGAGCCGGCAAGACCGCCGTTGTGAAACTATGAAACTGGGGAGGCTGCTTAGCGGTGAATTATCGAGCCAGGCTTGTAGCAGCAGCCGGCAGCGCTGTCGCTAGCGTCGATGCCGACTGAGATGGCGGTGGATATGAATTCCGATCGCTACAGACGTGATACAATGCCGTAGTAAGAGATTTAGAGTAAATCGATAGAGTAACATTTTGTAAAACAAGCGATGTCGCTCATCGTTTGCTCCCCAGAACCATCACTAGACAATAATCATGAGCCTCTGGCGGACGCTGGCTGCGTTCAGCATGTGCGCTGAAGGTGTCGGGTGCTTTGCCTAGTGAGTCTATGCCCACTACACTTGTAATACGTTGTATTTTATCTGTAGGTGTTCTTCAATGCGGCTGTGGGAGAAAAGAACATCATCATTGAACACAAGGCAACCACTCTGGAGTACAAGCTGTCCAGTGTTTACTGTGAAGAAAAGAAGCAGTGTGCACATATTGGCATTAACAACAAGCTGGACACTTCAGGTGCTTATTTATTGTTGGTTTCAGTGATCACTAGAAATGAAGGTATTCAAGTGCTACAAACTGCACACTGTGCAAGAATACAAACCCATATTTATAATTGTTAATTTACAGTACCTCACCGCTTATACCAGAAACTGGAGCTAGTGTTTGATCTCAGGAAGTTTGGATTTGCCCCCGAGTTTGGACTCCGGACCTCAGCTGAGCTAGAGAGATTCAAGTTGCCAGCCCACTCGCTGGACATCCATCTCAGCCAGGATAAGTCCAAGTACAATGTGCAAGTGTTTGCCAAACCTGTGAAAGGAGGTGAGGGATTTTATTAAGTTTAAACTATCATTACAACGTTTACATGTGCTGTTGCGTACAGGAGTACAAACAACTAGACAAGGGTGGTTCGCCGAATTCCGTTTTTCTTTTGATGATGAGGAGGTTAAAGTCAGGAGACGAAAAGTGTTTCTTATAGGAAGACTGCAACGAGAGAATAAATTCCCGTCTGCAGCGTACCTCCTTTTATTTATTTAGTCATGGATAGTAGTCACCATTATTCTTTAATATTTAGTCATGTTAAAGATATAATAGTGCCAATAAGGCACTATTATATCTTTAACTTTCATTTAAATGTCGGTATTATTCCCAATGATATCATATTATGCTATTATTCCCAACACTTCAGCGAGGTGTTTAGACAGATGCCATGAAGGCGCTCTTCATGGACAATGTTAAACTTGTCGCGAGCGGCTTCTATTTCACGTTCGGTCGTATGTCCCATCATTTGATTTTTGATCACATTAATTATCGGTCTCTTTCTGGGGACGTTGGTGATTATCTTACCGCGAGCTCGCTGCGCTGTTGCTTGCTCAGCGATGATTCACCGCCAAATAATAATTATAATAACTCTGCCTCGCATCTTCATCAAATCACCTTTAAAACGTAACCTTCAGTACCATACAATCGTCGCAATTGTACATTGTTAAAATATTTAGTTTCCGTCATTTCAGTGACATAGCTCGCCATACAATGGTTGCCAAATATTGCAAGCGAGTATTGTGTAGGAGTTCAAATCAAATCATGTTCAGTATACGTGCCATGTCATAAATAACATGTTTCTAAAAATATTAATTATATGTACATTATTTTGAAACTCAGCTCATTTTGTTAATTTTCAATTATGTTGAGTCTTTTTAGAGCTAAGTTTAATTATTAGGTGGTACATAATCTATTGGAGTAATCTTAAACTTCTTCTTCATGAGCCATCTTCTATAGAAGGTTGGCGACTAAGTTCTTCTGCACAATGAGTTGTTAGAGATTGTTCCGTATAGGAAACAAAAATTGTATTTGCAGGGGTTGGTTCGCCGGTTTACTCTTGTAGCTCGGGCTGACGATATCTGTGCAGCGTTACGCAGGGTCAAGTGTATCAGTCAGTAATCGAACCCGTTTCCAAAAGTTCAGAGTAATAGCAGGGTCAAAGGGAGGTAGAAAATAAAACACTTGTTTACTCGAGAAGCGCGATGGCGAGAGTGTTTTCACGTGCCAACCCGGGGGACCAGGCCGCGTTAAGTCCCATCTAGCGCTGGACCAATGCGAGTAAGCTTGCAGTCCTACTCCGCCTTAATTTAGCCCGCTGTCTGGCGGCGAAAAGAGGAATCTACCGGTGATTCGGGTGTTGCACCGCTTGGGTCGGCAGATTCCACTTTTAGTTCACATAAGCTTATTTTAAAAATATTGTTTTATAGCTAGAGGCATCGCGAACATTTTATACTTTTATTATCATGTTTGCCTGCGATGCCTCACATATTTCGGGTCTCGACGATTGCCCGAGAATAATAAATTTAAAATACAAAAAAAGGGCTCTTTTCAGGGCCGCTTTCCGGCGTAGCTCTCGCGAGCGTGATCCTGTGCGGCACAGAGATTATACTTATCATTGGGGAGATGTGGATTAAGGATTAGATATGTTAATCATAGTTTCAGATACATATGGAATATGAGAGCTATCAAATTCATTCTAAAGTATAAAACGATTATTTCAAATACAAACTTTTACAGTTTACCAAACCGCTGTCACGCTGACAACACCACACAGAGTCATCAGCTTGGAATCGGCCACTTTGTCTCCCGACAGCCGAATGAATAACCCTTTCCCCATCACCCACGAGACCGTATTCTTCCTGAACAAGAATGATCCCGGCTCCAGAACTCAACTGAAGATCGCCGCCGACTTCCAGAGAGCTGATAACAAGCAGGTCTCGACCAACGGAGAAGTTTTCTTCTCTTGCCCTTCACTTGGAAAGGTGGGTTTTACGGAATCTTGATTGATTCTTAACATTTTAAGCAAACATTTAATATGCAGAGACATTGTGGCCCGCACGTCAGAATGCGTCAGTCAGTCAGTCAATCTATTGAGGGTATGGCGTGTAGTCCGTACATTCTAATAAATAAAACAATGTCTGCCCCCGGATGAATCGTTCTTTATAAACTTAGTCCAAAGGTGAGAAAGAACTCCTGTATTTTCTCTTCTAGAGTTGAAGTTGAACGAGTAAGTAACCAAGTAAGTAAAAACTACATTATATAATGAGGAGGGTAGGTAGGAGAGGGACAGACTAGTGCGATAGCGGCGGTCTTCATGAAATTCCTAATTTAGAAGATGGATTATTGTGTAATTTCCTTTGGAATGATATCTATGTAAAGTGGGGACGCGGTTTGATGAGGAACATGACGTGAATCTTGGTTGCATTGCTGATCATTGAGGGGGGGTTCATGGGGGGTAGTGGAAACTGGTGGCCTTTCTAGGCGCCACTGTTGCGAGTTGGGGGGGGGTATGGGATGGGGGCCATCGGGTTGCGCGGGATATTGCAATTTTAGACTGGTGAGAAGGGGGGGGGGGCGTCGGGTGGGTGAAAGGTGTGGTCGTTGAGTCGTGATGGCCGTTAGTGGGGGGGGGGGAGGGTGGCGTCGGTTATCTCTACTATTAGTATTTTGGAAGTTTCTATGCACTTAGCGATTGGAGGGATGCGCAGGGCATATTTTGTAGCTGGCGGGATGGGAGCCCTCACACAGCGCGCATTTAGTGCAATCCGCTGTCGGGTGGTCGCCGGCACATTTCACACATCGTGGCTTGCCGAAAAACCAAGAGAAGGAATGGCCGTGCGTCTGACATTTGAAACATTGGCCATGTCTGGCCCGAGCGCGTAGCCGCTTGACGGTCACCCTTAGGCGCACGACCGATTTCAGTTCTGTAAAAGTTTTCTTTCCAGTGTCGTTCCTGGCCAGATAGACCAGGACAAGTGGTAGGGCGGTTCTACTGAGGCCCATTTTCATGCAGTGTACGGATATCACCGGGTAGCTTTCTGACAATCTATCAGCGATACGTTGTGCTGAGATCGGGTCGGGGATGGCCCGGAGGACCGCTTTGAGAGGCTTGTTCTCCGGGAGTCTGTAGGAGTGGAACTGGACTTTTTTTATCACTGAGTAATTTAATTATTCGGTTGTAATCCATTATTGAATTTGTCTGAAGAAAGACTTGTCTGCCTTGGTAACGGGCTCGGCAATCGATGCCGCGGTCTAACATGATTGTGAGGGTTTGTTCGTAGTCCTCCTGTCGGTGCAGGACCATGGGTGGTCTGCCATGCGATGTGGTCTGCGGAGGGTTGTTTTGGCTGGTAGAGGGTTGGGGGTTGAGACTGCACCGGTGCAGTGAGGGAGGAGATGTTGTCGGCCGTTTGGGCCAGACGTTTTTGGGTGGAGATAAAGGAGCCTCTTGGGGGTTGGTCATGTCTTTGCCGGTGGGGAGGGGGGTCGGGAGGAGCGAGGAGAGTTTGGGGTCTCGCGACCTCTCTTTCTGCCGGCAGTGATTTGCCAGTCCATTCTCTCCTAGGCGGAGGGGTCGGTCACTTGAAGTCCTTCGGCGAGGATATTTAAGAATTCCCCCTTGTTACATTTTATTTATAAAAAATAAAAAATGTTTCGTTAAATATTTATTTTATTATTAATTTATTTATTATGTAATCGTAAAATTGCCATACATTTTGGCAAAATATAAAATTAAAATGAATATACATGTGTAGCGACAGGAATTCAAATCCACCGCCATCTCAGTCGGCATTGGCGCTAGCGACAGCGCTGTCAGCTGCTGCTACAAGCCTGGCTCGAAAAAATTCACCGCCAGGCAGTCTCTCCAGTTTCATCGTTCTACAACGGCGGTCTTGCTGGCCCGGGAGCGCCGAGCGAGACCGCCAAATCGCTTCACATCATTTCATTTCGTAATACACACGCACCTTCTACATCATTCATTCATTCATTTCATTCTATGTCTCCCTTGTTTTTATCATACTGTCACAATAAACCGCATCACGCCAAATCACATTATCATTCATTTAACCACCGTCCTAACCCCCAAACATGTAATAAAGAAGAAATAAAAAAAATAAAATAAAAGATCTGGATCGTCTTCTTCCATTGGATCCACAGGTCTTCTGGCTAAAGGAAACCACACTTCGGTGAAAACGCGAAGTGGGATGACATGCACTATGCACAATAGCAGGACGAAAATACTAATCAGTACGCACGGTAGCAAGAAACCGATTACATAATAGTCAAGATGTACAGATTTCAGCATGCACAGCGAGAGACCGAACAAACAAACAGTACACTCTCCATCAATTAATCATTCCCACACAGCAGGAAGATAATTCACACAGTTTTCACAGCCTATCGTACCCATTTGTAAACGACTACTAACAATTCTACAATATACAGGCGTAATATACAGGAACCATTCCCTATATCGCGTTAACATGCGCGCAAAATGGCGATCCATGAATCATAAAGATCGAACAGATGGCGTGTAGTGAAATATTTAAAAATTCATGTATTTGTTTTTTTGCAGGATCTCCAAATCGCTGGAAAAGCCAAATACGACGTAAGTTCGCAAACCGCCTCCTCAGAAATGGTGTTAGATATTTTCAAGAAGAAGGCCCAGAAAGTGGTTGTCACTTTCAAGCTTCAGCCAAAACTTGTCAGGTCCAATGAAATTATCAATACACAATTCTCGTACGAGATGGAAGGACACGTTAACGGAAAGGTGAATAATCTTTCTATATTTCATTTTTATTTTACACGCGATTTTAATATAAGCCATAAAACTGATAATCTTTTCTCACAATGATTTCGATAAACTCTGAAGTGTAGAATCCTTCAATATCATCTTTGTTTGTGTATGGGGTCTGTGATGAACGACAATATGATAAAGTAATAATATGGATCCTAGTAGCCGACAGATTCTACTTTAGTCTCCAAAAGCATAGAGCAATGGCACTGTGATTGCATTAGGTTATGGGATCCTGAGGAACCTCAGGATTCAGGGCATCTGCTCTGGGAAGGGAGAAATCTCTATGAGGCGGCCGAGACCCATCTTATATTATTGATTGATGTAATGCATTTTGTGTTGTGTTGACACTGTGTGGAACGTTTGATGGTGAGAATGAAAAGCGCAGTTTTGCGCATCGAGTCAGGGGTAGGAAAGAAAGAGTACAGGTATGAAGAATGAAGAGCGAATCGGCGACAACCGATTGGGCCTGACCGAGTAGGGCTTCTCGCTACTGAAGCCCAAACCCAGGATGCAAAAGTCGCTCGCATCTTTGGTCAGCTGGAGACGGCGACGAGCGTAGTAGGGACGGCGATTCCCATCCCCATTACACTATTACCTGTTTAATAGTAATATTTGATATAAATAAAAAAAAAGATTTTGCTTATAGGGTCTCGGTTTTGATATTCTGCTCGAAGAGAAGTTCTTCCTCAGCTCTCAACAGTTGAAGCTGAGCTCCGTGGCTGCGCTGACCCTTGACAATCAACGCAAGGCATATTCTGCACTTCTCAATGCTGTTGGGAGCAAATATACCTTTGTGGTATGTATTGAAATTATCATTGTAACTAATTAGGCGCCATTATGATCTGCTGAATGACGGTTCAACAAAACAAACTTAGAGCCCTGTATCTGTTCAGATATTTCTTTTATTTATGGGTAGTTATTACACTAAGTTTATCCCTGTGGTACAGAAATTTCACTGAATTCCACTTTATTGTGATATTAATGCTCGCTAATAGTTACATTAGTGTCTGGAGGAGTCGGATCTCCGAGACATATCTCATCTGTAGACGTGGGCCATAATGGTTTCATTTTTTATTTCAGTTGCTGATAAAAATGGGCGTTTATTAACAAAATAACATTTTTTTAAAGTTTGCATTGATGTAAACCCTCGTTACATATTTAAAGCACCGGCAAATACAATAAGTATTAAATATTTTTTGAATGCGAGATTGTTAGCCGCTTCCTGAGTTCCTCGTTAGGTGCATAAAGTGCCATAAGATTTTGTTATTATTGTTTTTAATAATTCTGAAAACTGATGTGTAAAAAGTAAGGTAGGACTAATTTAATCAAAATAAATAAATAGTATAGTGAAAAACAGAAATATCAAAGAGGAGACATGTTAAGAATAAGTAGAAGCAACGGAGAAAAAATTATATACAGACTAAAGAGATGTAAGAAGTTAGAGCATGTTAAAGAAACGGAGTAAAATGTAATAACAGAGTAAAAGCAGGTTAAAATAAATAGACACGAGAAACAAGTAAATAAGCATAGTGATGATATGGTAAAAACATAGAGTTGAGTAAAAAGAAGAACAAAGTAAAAACATGGTAAAAATTAAGGATTCGAATGGAAACAAAATAGATATGTACGAAGTAGGATATAAGGACAAAAAGAAAGAGACTTCATCCAAATTTGAAAAGCCAGGTGCGGTGATAAAGTTAAACTGCTAGCTTTACATGGTCACGAGTATATGGTATAGCGTAACGAGACGTTATACCAAATACTAATATTATATTATTATATTATAATATTTAAATAAAAAATAAATAAAAATATTTATATACTAGAATATGGCAATATTTCTTATTTAGACTAGTATACATATTTGTATTCACAATATTTTATTGTTATTTTATATTTTTTATATTTTACCTATATTTGTCTTGGTGACAATGCCTATGGGTATAAATCCAGTAATGTGTCATTAACAAAATTTGGACATAATCAAAATATTGTGAATTAAAGATCATTCTCTCCTCTAGCTCGCTGCCCCAGCGTAGAGGTCTTGCTTTTAAAAGCAAAGTGTATAGTGAAATCTGCGCCCTCGGAGAAAGAACCTACCGTGCATCTGGAGAATTATCATTAAGACCTCCGATCTCCATCGTACTCAGTGCCGGATTTAAGGGTACGTTTTAACTTGATATCAAATCATAATATGCCATGATGTATGACCGCGCAACTTGTGTCGATTTCAAATTAGTTCTTCTGATCTGTCAGTAATGTGTTATAAACAAAGATGTAAGAATTTTGTTATATTTAACACATCAGCAATATCTGCATACTCGGTTTTGAACTCTGTGTAATGGAGAATTAAACTGAGCGTCCGTCCCAGTATTGTTACAGTAATATGGTAAAATGATTCTAGTAGGTATCTATATAAAACACGGGGACCCATAATCTGGCACTTCTGATCCGCGACTGATTGTTAATTATATTCATAGCTAAGCAATATTATCTATTGGCCATTCCTCCATCCGCCAGTCGAATTTTCTTCTTCTTCTCGTGTCCTATCCGTTCAACGGACATTGGCTATCATTACTTTGTTTACTGCGGCCCTGTGCAGCTCTACAGTGGACTGGCCAAACCATTGTCTCAGATTCCTCAATCTTTCTCTGCATTATGAGGTGTAAGATCTCGTACTTCTCCTGATGTCTCATCATATGTCCGAGATATTAAAGTTTTAGGATTTTAATTGTTTTAAATAGTTATTTTTCTGTATTCATCCGAACCGTAACATCTTTATTCATAACTCTACACATCCAGCTTCTGTAGATCCACATCTCAAATGCTTCGGTAAATATTTATGTTTCTATTCCATTGAATAATATCGAGAACACAGCATCTGATGATTCTCTCGTAATCTAAGGATGAGTTCATGACTGCGGGACATCTTTTTCACCTGGTCAAAGGTTGCACGAGCTTCCTCAATGCGGCGTTTGATTTTAACAGAAGGATCTCATAATTTATTAATATTGCAATTCAAGTGTATAATTCTTTATATCTTCTCCATCATTCCAGCAATATAAAGACTTTAATGGTCAGCTGCGTTATATTTGCTAATGATCCTATATTTTTTGAGTTGTATTAAATTCTAACCCAAAAGCGTCACACGCGTTTACTACTTGGTTCAACGGAAGTTGTAGATCCTCAAGGTTACTAGCTAGGTATCGTATCATCTGTATAACGCAGGTTGTTCAGAATCTTTCTATTTATAACCTGAATCTAGCAAGGCAAACAGATTAGTAATTGTATAAACCTTTTTTTTTTACAGATAATTCTGCCAAGGTTGTGATCTCATGTACAACTGATAGCATCAAAAAGATAGGGTTCAAGGCGGAGCGTTTCGATGGAAATACAAGTCTGTTATTGGCATCTTACATCCTGGACAATGAAGGCACGTCGATGATCAATGTCATCGGCTCTCGGATCGAGCATGTTATCGTAAGTTGATTTTTTTTTTCTAAAAATCCCGCAATGAGATGAATCGTTGAGCGTCTATCCTGACGCACATAATATGTTTAATTTGATGTGAAATTAAGGTTTAGGGAATTGAGGTACAATATGAAGATAAATGTTGGTCGTCAGTTATGGATGATCGAGTGCTTGTATGTTGTTGTGACCCCCAGGTTATGGATGACAATGCGGAGTGTGTCTATATTATTGTATTTATATTTTTAAAAGATTTAGTATTCATAGCGTTAAATATATACATACATATATTCATATAAATCATAAAGACATCGATTCGTTTTCCTTCCCAGTATAACTAAACGAGTTTTCAGACCTGGACGCTTAAAAGTTTACAAATATCTCAAACTTCTATTGTTATCTTTGCAGGAACAGGCCAGTACGGAGTTGGGTGAACTGGTCACCAAGGGCATAATATTCCAGAAACAGCAAAACGAACAGACTCTCAAAGATTTCCAGAAGCTGGGACAGTGTTTCCAGTCTGCCCGTCCCGACTTCTTAGGCTTGATAATGTCGTACCGACAGGAACTGCAGGATATATCTGAGGAGTTGAATTCTGACGAGTCTTTTCAGCAACTAACAAATACTATGTAAGTAAAGGTGTTCGATTATCTAGTCTAAAGCCACCCATTATTCGAATTCTGATTACATTTGCATACATAATATATTTCTAGTATTGTACTCGTTTACAAATATTGTTTATATGTTTGATAGAAACGGAAGGGTTGAGAAATATATCGAAAGGAGGGTGACTGCAGAGAATAAAATGAACGGCGCTTTGAACTAAATTATATCTAATAGGAACTTGTCAACTGAGGCAAGACTACTTATTGTACACAATGAAGTCCCGGTACCCACTCTGTTGTATGGAAGTGAGGCCTAGAGTCAGCAGAAGAGGAACAAAAGTAGACTGAATGCAGTGGAAATGCGTATGTGCAGTATATTCTATTATGACAGAGTAAAAAATGAAGAAATAAGAACAGAATGTAAAGCTGGACTTAGTATAGTAAGACGTATGAACCTGGATGAGGCGAGAATTGTGTGTCAGGATAGAAGAATGCGGCGCTATCCTCTCTGCCTACCCCTGCGGTGAGACGGAGCGATGAAAAGTTACTTCGCATAATTTCACGTAGAACTTGAGCCACATGTTCTGACGTCACTGCTGTCGTTGATGGTCCCGGAGGAGTTTGGTTAACCATTGTCCCTTCTTGTCTGAATATTTGAACCCAACACCGGATGAGTTGGGTGCTCGGTCCATCACTTACTCGTCGAATATTAAAGTGATTACAAAAAGCACGATGCACACAAACCAATGAATCACTGCACTTTAAATATTGCACAACTGTAAACGCGCGACTCACGACAGTGACTCATTGCGACTAGCAAATCCGCAAATCACGCGCGTCGAACAATACCCCTCCCGCTTACCTCATCCTAATGGTTTATGAGCAATTAAAATTAAATTTGAAATTTTTTCACTGAATATCCTATATATATATTCTGAAATATTATTAAATAAAATTGATTTAAATATCATTAATTTTAAAATATTGATAAAATGGTCATCTTTTTCCAGCCAAACAGTATTCAGATCAGTGAGTAAGGTCGCCACCGAGATCACCGATAAACTTGTCGAAATTTTCAAGCAGACGAACGCTGTTTTCATCGGCTTCTTGGACATCCTGCGGCAGGTGTGGGCCGAGAAGCTGCTCCCGGGTCTAACTTCTCTGTTCGAGAAGGTTGTGGACACGACTGGTCAGGTGCTCGGTGGAGTTAAAGACGTCGGCAGGCAAGTCGTGATCTACTTGGCCGGGTTTTCGGAGATCATCATGGACTATATGGAACCAGTTTCGAGGAGAATTAATAAATACTGTCTAGGTAAGTTGTATTGTACTTCTTTGGCGGTCCCTCGTCACGAGGATGACGTCTGGTTACACTGATAAAAATATTTGTTCTAGACTAATTTGATGGTGCCAGTTCCATAAATCAAAACCTGAGTTGAAGAAACATTTGTACTTGGTAATATTATACTTAATTTTTAAATGATGTGCTGTTATATCTAACTAATAGAAATATTATTGTTTGTACAAGCCCGCAAGGGCGTTGATGGTAGTAAAATAAAAATAAATTAGAAGGTTCAGAATGATAAAATATAAAAATAATATATCTTCATGATGATTTCTTTCTCTTCATTGCGTGCTCGAGGCTGAGCATCGTGGTCTCTCAGGGGATATGTGGAACTTGACGCATAATACGTCTTCATCACTCCCGGTCTTGAAACATGTTGATGGCATCGTTTAGAGAGATTAACCGTTAACTCCATCTTACTCGCTTTTCTCTGTGATCACAAGCTTTCATCGTATTTTCTGGCAACACGTCCAAAGCATGAAAGATTTCAAGAATTAGATAAGAAATTCATTCACCAGCATTTATATACTTACGCTTACTGTTCTTCTTATTGTTGTTTAAATATGGTTGACTCATGATCGTGTCGGAAGAATTCGTTGCTGTGAGACCGAAGTTCCTGATATCTTCAAGTCTCACTTGTGTTGTTTGTATGTCGCAATGTAGGGTGTCTGTTGTTGTAACTAGAGCAATGTATTTAATTGAAAGAACACTTACAAAATTTTGTTTATGATGTGAAGAATTATACAGTTAAATGCGCGTTGAACTATGGCTCGCTTGAGATGATGTTAAATGGAGATGTCGATGAGCGGACAGCCTGTGGAGAAGTGGTCGCTAGCTGCTTGGCCAGTGTCCGTCTCTGGTGCATATTGTCTTATTGTGTCTTTTAAATGGGTCCTATATGGTTGATAGGTGACTCCTTACACTGCCATGACTGTACGTGCGTGCAGGGTCATCCCCGGGATTTTATCGATAATATGACCAGCCGTATAAGCAAGAAAAATTACTACTAACCTGGACTGATGGTCGCTATATTCCTCCTCTGATGGTGGGTCGGTCTCTGATGTAATGTTCTTCTGAGAACTCCGCCGTTGGTTGTTAGATGCGCCGGCTCAGCTTCCGCGTATTATTTCGACCGATCGAAATAATTTACTTCAGGAGCGGCGATTGTTAAGAGATCCTTTTCGGACGAACTACGGACGGAAAGTGGCGAATTTCACACAGCGTAGACAATCATACCACAACAAAAAAAACAGTGCCAGTCAAAAAAATCAAACGTGCATAAACACTTACTAGTTGTAAAAATTTGTAAGATTTTGCTAATGTATATTTTTTCTTATTCGTGATAATGACAATATACACTTCATTTCAAATTGAATATTTATTTACGTACTGTTATTGAATATATAAAAGAGAAATATAAAAATAAAGAGAAATGTTCGCTACTTTGGTGAATTTGTTGAATTTTCTCTTACAGGCAATGATACTTACATTGATCTAAATACGAATTATGTACAGATCTAATATATATATATATGTAGATACTTTCCACGTAAAATGCAATTTTTAAATAATAAATCAGTCACGCTAGGTGTGTTGCAGGGTCACTCTCAGAACTCCACCAAGATTATAATACATAGTCACAACCGTTGAGAAATTAAAAAGCGATACAATACATTATATTTCAGATTTAGTCCCTAGAATTGAAGCAGTTGTCGGGTCAGCGCTCGAAAAGTGTATTGAATTCTACTACCACCTTTCCGAGTGTATCGAAGAGCTGCGGGAAAAGGTTTGTTACATTTTTTTAATATGCACACAATTTTTTTTTTCTGTTGGTTGGTCGATTGGGGACGGCGACGACGGCGGTGAATTTGAATCACCGTCCCCGCACCTATATCAGCTAATGACCGAATGTAATAAAAACCTAATAATTACCAAATGTAATAATTGTGCCATATAGAAAAGAAAAATGTTAACTGAAGGAAAGCCACAAGGTATTAATAACTAACCGCCGGAATATAACTAACTGATCTAACTTTAAAATATATTCTAAAAAGCTTTGTCTAGGCCAGTGGTGGCGAACCTATGACCTGCGGGTCAGACACTGACCCACGCAGGTTTTTTAAATGATTCACGCGTTGACCTTTATAAACTTATTTTTTATATCATAAAAGAGAGAACAGATAATCAAAAATATTAAAAAAATAAAATATCCAAAGTTCCAAAAAATAATATTACAGCTACTAGTTTTCAAGTTGCCCATTGCGTCGCTCGTCACGGGAAACCTCTTTCAGAAGGAGAATTTGTAAAACAAGCGTTTTTAAAATGTAATACTACATTGTTTGCAGATTTTAAAGAAAAATACTTGATTATAAAGCAGTGATGGCGAACTTATGACACGCGCGTCAAAAGTGACACGTCAGCGTTCACTACTATCAGAGTTATTAAAGAACTCGTGTCCTGCCACCAAACGTCTACCCGACAACAACGTTCAAATTTATTACTACACACATATTACATATGTATGTGAAAAAAGCAAATAATTGAAATGAGCTAATAATTAATTGATATCAAATGAAATACCCTCGGTGGGGAGGGGGTGGGGGAGTAAGTTAGATTTTCTGAAATTTTGACACGCCAAGCCCAAAAGGTTCGCCATCACTGGTCTAGGCCATCATTATATGACTTAACGATCGTCCAATTATTTGGAAAAATTAAACATAGAACAATTTGTTTGATTTATTGTGTTGATTAACAATGGGAACTCTATTCTATAAAACTATAAAATGAATACTATCTCTATTAAAAAAATACAAGAAGTGATGTGTGAAATGTCTTCAATGGTATTACATAAAATAATGTGTTTCTGATGTATTTTTATGTTTGTACTAAAACAGTACATTAACCATAAATTATTTTACAGTTTCTCGAGGAGTACAAGATTACAAAAATAGTGGAAGAATTTTTACACCGTTGCCACGGACTTAGCCCGACTGAAGAACTCAAGTCATTCTTCGATGTTCTCATCCTATATACGGACAAGGTAATCCTATAAGTTTAATTTCCTGTTTGTCCGTCATCGTATCCTATCGCCAATTCACACGAAAGTGAGCGTTATCGTGCGGGAAGTCTAATCCTAGACTGCTTTTCATATGTATCAGCAGCTGTACTTGGCTGAACTACACGACACGCCAGGAAGAAGAAGACAATTCACTCAATCTCTTTTATTTTATTTCTTCAGGTTTTCAACATGAAGATTATGCTTGAATCAAAAGAGTGGGAGGTTATCTATTCAAAGTTCATCGCCGCAGTTGACAGCCTGATCAGCGGAACTGTTGCAAACGACACACCCAATGCTGTACCTGAAAGCTTCGCTACTGTAAGTATACATTGATCATTCAAGTTTACGATCGATCGTACGACCTTTCTGCCCATCTCGGATTCTCAACTTCGAAGCAGCTCTGTGTGTCTTTTTAAGCAGCTTGAAGATCTCAAAAAATTTAGCATTTGTACAGATAATTTTGCGTGACTGGCTCATTTTGAATACATTAGGGTCTCGATATGTATCGGTACGATTCGATGTGCGTCACAGATTAAAGAAATCGGGTGTTTTGTGTGCGTAAACACAGTTTTGGTAAGAGGAAGTTTCTTGCATTGTTGAGGTTTGTAGCGTTAATTTTGTGGTTATACATAAGTAAAAATTGTATCTATATTTAACTTTGTATAAACTACTGTGAGTTATTTTTACATCAACCGGTTTCAATATGAAAGTATCTTAATCAGGACCGGAGTACAACTGAACTATTTTCCATAAAATACTAAAATGACATCAATTACTGAGTAGGGGCGGAGATTTGGTAGCAGTGGAGGGGTGATTGAAATCGAGAATATTTTAAATAGCGGGTTGTTTGTTAAATTCAATTGGTTATTAATTTGTTAGATTTAGTGTTGAGGAATTTTTTAATTTTTACAATTTTTGAATTATCTAATCTAACATGTAAAATTTCAATGCAATTTTACTTTTACAAAATTGTAAGAGATATATCTTTTAGATACACTTTTATATTAGAAAATGGCATTGAAATTTTACATATTAATAATAAAAGCCCAAGATTTGATAATTTTGTAATTCTAGAAATTAAAAAAATCATAAATTTTTTATGACTGTCGTGTAGCCTCGTAACTTTACCGATGCCTTTTACTGTGAAGTAGAAGAAAAAATAAAAATACGCCAAATGCCTTACATTATATTGAAAAAGTATTTAAAAAATGACCGGGCTACTTATGCTGCTATCAAATAAGTTTAAAACAAATATGTTAAATTTAAAAAATTAGGTATTGTTGTATTCTATACATCAGCGACATTTGTTACCCAAGTTTCTTATTCTATGTAATGGAGAATTAAAATGAGCAACAGTTGCAGTATTGTTACAGTAGTATATAACAAGAAAGGTCTAAATCACTCAACGCAGACCGTTCTTCCTTGACATAAGGGGGTATTTCTTGGTTTTCAATTGAAAATACCAGCTCAAAGTCTGGTACCATCGTAGCATCATCATACTTTAAAATTGTTACTATTTGAGCATTTTTCTTTTAACATTACCCTCTAAAATTTACCAGTTCATGTTTGTACATTTTTTCAGTTACCGCTATCATTCGGAGGACTGTCCGGTTTTCCGTCACCCTTGTCACCGAAGTTCAGCATCCTGAACTACGTTTGGGAGGAAACCAACTTTAACCGGAGGCAGATATTCAAAAGCTTCTGGCCCAAGAGCCTAAACCCGCTAGATGCGTTGCCACCAAATAATTGTGAGTACTTTGTAGCAGTTATAATTATTAATTTCTTGGCTAGTCAGTTGAAATTGTGATGGTTATAGTTTGTGAGTGATTCATTGCAGGACTCCAGTTTGAAACGAGATAATAAATTTAGGAATATGTTAGTGATTTCAGGAACATTAAATCAAAAAATGGTTTGCGAAGCTATAGCGGTGGCCCTAACTCTAACAAAAAGGATAGGCACGGACAACACTGGAATTAAAGTAGAATTTACTAAGTTATGTGTTTAATTAATAAAATTACTATTATGTTTTTTTTCAATCTTTTGGATATTTAAACTGATTGATAGTCATTTGCTGAAACGGATGTGTGAAGTTTATGTATTTAAGACTTCAGGATGTATTCCGTCAATAAAAATTCAAGTTTGTTCACGTTTGGTTTATTCAGAAGAACTGGAAACAAAATATTTACTAGCATCTTATACATATAAGGGCCGGTTGCGTCATCCCCGGTTACTATAACTGAGATACAAACGCGTTTACATTCAAACCCGTTTACTTCTAAACGAGATTCAAATAATTTGACAGAAATCGAGTTGCGTCAACAAAGTTTATAGTTATCCAGTGTAGCAATTACATAGGACTCTTAAAATCTTATTTTCAAAAACAAATGCCGCGCGAGTAATTTTGCTTATGGCAACACATGTAGGTCGCTTCATTTGACATTTGACGTTTACGTTTATTTAGTGTGTACTTTCTCGCAATTGATGTTTTGATCGATGAATGTCAATATAAAGTAAGTATTCTAGTATTTTAACTATATTTAATAGTTTATGTTGTAAATTACGTATTAGTAAACATTATTTTAAATATTTATCCAGAGAATCCAAGACGAAGACAAACAACAGAATGGACATGAATCGTGATGTAGATGTCAATGGATAGCGGGTTTCGGTATTTGATGATGATACAGATTCTAACTGTAAGTACTCTGCAAGGCCTTGCAATGCAAATCTTATCACTTTAATTTAGAAAACTTTTTTATCACTCGTTTTGCATTTAACATGGTACCTTTTAAAAACAAACAAATACCATTCACACCCTAGTTATAAGCAGATCAATTATACAAATGGAATATGTTTGTATGTTCATAGGTGGAAGATGTTGACCACAAGCCTCAAGTCTGAATATCTTGGCATTGCATTTAAATGCCAACTGATGGCATCACCTCTAAAAAGTGAGTAGAATGATAATTCACAATATAATGAATTAATTTTCTGGTGTATGCACACTTACATAATGTAAAAAAATATAAATATTAGATATCGATAATGCTTTTATTTAGTTTAATTATTTAATTTATAATATATACCCTTTCTTTGTTCGCAGATAAATCAAAATGCAAAATGAATTCAACCAACCCAAATGAACAAATAGACAATACACAAGAACTGCGTGTTGTAATTTTAGTCAGACGTCAAGCTGAGAGATATTTGGCCCAACTAAATTTTAAATTAGTTAAAGAAAAAAATAATATGTAATTAATTTAATAATTTACTTCTTTAATTTTATAAACATTAACAATTTCTCTATTTTTAAATGTTTACTGCCTCGCTGTTTTTAGCTAATGTGGTTTCACCCCCTTTCATTTTAACGATATTAACATAAACCGTTTTTCTATTTACTAAAATAATAATGTGTAGTTATGTCGTTATTTCTAATTAACTTTAATTTTACTTACTAGACTTTTCTCTGTACAAATAAATTATGGTAATTTATGTATGTGATTTATGTTAAAAGGTATATATATAAATATAATAAAAGAGTTTTTACAGAGGAAGAATTGTTTTATTATAGAGTCAATATTATTGTAAAATAAATGTGACAATTTAGGCTAAATCTCAGAAATGAATGATGTACAGAGCGATGAAGATCTTTAATGAAATGCCAGATGAAGATACTTCATAGATTCAAAATGAAACTAAGCCAATATGTGTAAGATAAGTTTTTTAATCTTATTTATATTAGAACATATACATATATATATACACACAATTGTACGCACAATATTAAGAATAAATAAATCAAATGCTATGGCTGGTTTAATAATTGGGAAAAATAGCCATTTATTAGATCTCGTCTAATATTATTTCCATCCTGTGCAGGTTCAGAGTCAATTTCATATAATATTGCCACAAAGTCTGGTGGCTCGGTTACATTATGCAGCACTGCTGTGGCTATAATGACCGCTTCCACTCTTTCAATACTCAGCCTGAGTTTCATACCTATTGCAGGGAAACGCCTTTTCCACACCCCAAATGTTCTTTCTACAACATCCCTAGTCCTGATTTGGCTCTCGTTATATTGTTTTTCAGCCACAGATATTGGATTCGTAAATGGAGTAAGTAAGTATGGTTTGAGTAGATAACCACGGTCACCAATGAGATGTTTCTCATTAAAAATATCATCATCTAATTGCCCTTTTAATCTAGAATGACTGAAAATAGTACTGTCGTGTATTAAGCCTGGCTACCTTGCAACAATATTTGTGTATTTCATTATGGCATCTATTACTGCCTGCACATACATGGAGAAGTAATCCTTCATATTTTGATAATATTCCACATTATTTCCTCCTGGAGATAGGATTTCCACATGAGTGCAATCTATTGCACCAATCATGTTTGCAAATTTTAAAATGTTGTAGAATTGATTCAGATATTGCTGAATTTCTTTGGTAGATTCAGGTAAACATGAATTGTGATCTGAGAGTGGCTATTGCTCTGCTTACTTTGTTCACAATCTGTGAAACAGTGCTCTTGTATACACCAGATATATCACCTGTGCATCTTTGCATTGATCCTGTGGCATAGAAATGTAAAGTTATCTAGGCCTAACCTCGATGTAAGTATCCTTAACATCATGTCTGTTTATCAAGGGGTTGGGGAAATACGAAATGTAGGAAGGGAGGAAAGAAATACGAAATGTAGGAAGGGAGGAAAGAATTTGGAAGATGAACATGAATGATGAAAACATGAGAGCTCAAAGGACCAACCAGATCCAGGAAGAAACACGGCCCACCTGAGAGTTCTTTCTTTGGGTATCTGGATTTTTTTTTCACTGGAGCCTCAGATCTTCTGGCTTCAATACACGTACTCCGTTGTTCCACATGAAGTACTCTTGAACACACATTTTGGTAAGGGCGCGAGGTGTTCCGTACAGGAAACCAAGAACTGTTTTTAGGATGGTTCGCCGGTTCACTCTTGTGGCTCGGGCTGACGATGTCTGTGCAGCAGTACGCAGGTTCCAATCCAAGGTCCAAATCGTAGTCCAGTGTAGCAGCCAAGAGACGAATCCATTTCCAAAAATCCAGAGTAAAAGCAGTGTCAAAGCGAGGTAGATAGAAATGAAACTTCAGCGTGTGTAATCAAAGAATGAGCTTTCTCAGCCGCCGACACACTATTTATTGCCTGTGAGACGGGCCCAGCCGTGACAGGCCTCCTGTCTCACGCCGGACCCATGGGAGCAGGCTTACAGCCCTAGCCATGCCCTCATGCGATCCGGCTCATTGGCCGCCTGGCGGCGACAAAGAGAAACTGCTGCCCAGTTGGGCGTCATATCGCTTAGGCCGGCAAATTCTAATTTGAGCTTACATTTATTTTAATTTCTAATAAAATCTTACAGCTAGGGACATCGCAGGTTTTTTATTTTTTTATTATTATTACTACCCGCGATATCCTGTATTTTACAGAGTGGGGCAATGCCTCATGATATATTTATTTAATATTGAAGGTATAAACATTACATGAAATACAATTTGTTCAAATAGCATTGTTGAATATACATAGCAGCTATCTACAGGAGATCATCTCACATTATTTCCCCAATCACTGGTTTCCCAGATGCGTGGGAACCTCAAGATTCACTATCATTTGGGTTATTAGCACGAAAGCAAGATGTACAGGTCTCAGCACACACAGCAAGAAACCGAACACACAAAGAGTACACTATTAGTCCCACACAGCAGAATGATAATTCACACAATTTTCGCAGCCTAACACCAAATGGTAATCGATAATTGTCATTCAAACTTCAACAGCAACTCGGCCCAAAATCATAGAGAACATCACAGAAAAGGCACGCGCTCTGGAATATAGGAGGGGGGAATAAGAGGTAATAAATAGGAACCATTCTCTATGTCGTGAGGGCGATCCCTAAATCGTAAAGATTGAACAATGTATGGACATTGTTCGATCTTTACAATGGTGTACAATTTAGAGTGCTTCTGTTGAGCAAACTTATATGACCTGATCATGGCTGATCTGATTGTAATACAATCATATCTGCTTGACAGTCATGCGTAATGTTTGCATTCCCAAGCAAGGTGTGATGCAGTTCAAACTTACCGTACAGATAAAATGTTTTCTAAAATACCCTATCCATATTTATATGTTATTTGCAGCTGTGCACCGTGGAGGTATCTGGGTTCTATCTTGGCAGGCTGCGAGGTCTTCTAGGAGATGGAAACAACGAACCTTTTGATGACTTCAGGCTACCGAGTGGACAGGTAAGTCTGTTATAATTGATAGACGACCGCTAACAGACAAGTGAGGGAGACGCAATTGTATACTTCTGATTTCATTGAACTTCTTAAATTCGCCACTGGTTCTGGTACACACTCCTCTATTCATCTTAACCTGTAAATTAAATAATTTGCATCAGAACAATCCCTGATTTTATGTCCACGCTGTGTGTACATGTAGCAATAGTGATTATAATTACCGCCACTTCATTTATGTACATTCAAATCATTGCCACGTTCGACTCGGGATGATTGAGCAGCCTATCCATGTTATGGATCAGATGCCAGACTCCGAGCTGCATCGGGTGGAGACCACGTGCCGCTTCATGAGAGTCTTTCATTTGTAGGGGATGTTGGATACACAATAATAACCAATTTTGTTCACCATACAAACTATATTTGAACATAAAACACCATTTTTTAATTTGATTTTTATTTATTGAGTATTTGGTTTATTACAATTATGCATAGAATACTACATCGACCAAATAGGTAAGGGGCACAAATGCGTGCTCTTTTAACCATATTTTTCATAACATTCTCGCACACTTTGTGCCTTGTTTTAACAATTTCATTTTGAATATTGTCCTGGAACATTGGAATTGTTATTGGCTTATTGGTGCAGACTTTTCCTTTCAAGTATCTTCACAGAAAATTGCTGAGGTGAGGTGAGGTGAAATCGAGGAAACCAGTCGATATCACCACTTTTTGACATTATGCGCCCAAATTTCAAGCGTACCTTGGGTTGTGTGTGATGTGGCACCGTCCTGGCACTGCATGGATTGTAGGCCTAATCGAACCAATTCGGCTACCAAGAAGTTTTCCAAGATGTGACAATAGCGATCACCATGGTTACAGCATTGTCATTATTATTTAGATTAAATGTTTTAATAACTTCAACACGTTGTTGAGAGGTTAGATGCTTCATAATAAATTGTAATCAACTACTCTTTACGACTGTTAAATGCGAATTGATAAAATGTCTACCAAACCTAAATCGGCCTGTAACATAATATTCACCCTGTACATACGTCCTTGTTCTCATGACACTCCACTTCCTTCTCCAAACACCTTTTTCTTTTTTCGTTATTGTACAGCCCAGGAGCCCTGGAGATCCGTGCAGCAGGTAGCCTGCGTGAATCACCACTAGGATCTCGGACCTACTGTCTCAGATTTGCCAGTTCGGAAACATGCCGCCACCTCAAGGACGCCTGGCTTCTTCCTTCCTTAGCAGCCTCGTACTCCCGTCTATTGCTTTTTCCTCCACCTGGTGGCCGACTCTGCCCCTTGCTTCCATATGTCACCACCTCCAGCCTCGATCTTTTTAAATAATGTCTATTTCGCCATCTTTCTTGTTACATTTTCTGATTGGCTGATGTGCTAGTTCCTCATTGGTGGCTGGACTGCGGCAGGTCACATACACGGTGTGATATTCTATAACTGAGGTTTTGTGGGCACCGCACGTGGACGCATGCATAACATCCTATAATATCACACCATATTGAGAAAAGAATGCGATCTATTTGGAAAATATAAGCGATCTTTAATTTGAAAAATGATAATTAGAATTTATTTTTCTATCATCCGAATTGAACGTTCAATTTTTGTTCCAAGATCTGCACATCCGAGTCAGAATTCGGGAACTCTTACGCCTTGACTCCTGACTGCCAGCAAGTGAAGATGATCGACCATTCAGATTACAGCGGCCATCATGGTAACGTGACTGGAGGAATCTGCTCCAAACTCTTCGCAGAGAAATCAAATTTGAAAACATGCAATGTCTCTGTAGGCATCAAGAATTACAGGTAAATAAATGCCTTCTCATTCTGGTGCCTGTTCAACTAGAGTGGGCTGGCGACCATCCTCCACCAACTAAACTGTCTTTGGCCCGTGTCTCTGATCCAGGAATTTCGCATTATTCGGATACTCCTTCCTAATGCAATAATGAATTGAAATTTACAGAAGTTCCTCATGTTTATATTTTAATAGCCAAAATTCTTGATTGAAAAGTTCCCAGAAAAGAGTTCTTATGATATGTTAAGGTGTGCACACATGTTTCAGGAAATGTTAATTAATACAATAATAATTCAATATTGTAATACCAGTGAAGTTATATTTTCAGTAGCAGGTATAAATATAGTTTCACTAACTCAACCAGTGACTGAATGCAGTGGAAATGAGATTACTTAGACGTATTTGTGGCAAATCTATTTATGACAGAGTAAAGAATGAAGAAATAAGGAAAGAATGTAAAGCTGATGTTAGTATAGTGAGTAAGATTAAGAAAGGATCACTTAGGTGGTTTGGTCATATGGAAACGATGAATGAGGAGAGAATGGTAAGAAAGATATATGACGTAAGTGTTGATGGCACCAGAAATAGAGGATGTCCGCGGAAGACTTGGCACGACCAGGTAAACCAGATAATGGAGGATGGTTCTGTTAGAAGCCTCAACAATCGGCGAGCTTGTATGACAAGATGTATGAATGTGGATGAGGCGAGAATTGTGTGTCAGGACAGAAGAGTGTGGCGCTATATCCTCTCTGCCTACCCCCACGGGGAAACGGCGTGATGGTAAGTAAGTAACTCAGTCAGATAAAATATATAAAACAATTGATTTTTAACATCACTGTTCAGTATCGGTGAAAGTATATTAACTTTATATCGGATCTTACGTTTACACTGTATACAATCGGCATATACGCCGCACCTGCGTTGGTATATGTCGCGCATGCGTTA